>CM060080.1:41437755-41517714 GCA_030533445.1 Cyprinodon diabolis
GTTTCTGGTTCCAAGCTTCAAAACAGATGTTGAGGCCAAAACGCTCTTTTCACAGTGAGATAAGGTCATTTTTGCCTCTCTAGCTGCAACAGACAAACCATTATTGATACAGCCATGATCTTTTCTGGCAATCATCTAGAGCTAAAAAACTAACAATATAAAGTAGATTTGAGCAGATGTTTTTGGTTCCACGCTTCAAATCAGATGTTGAGGCCAAAACGCTCTTTTCACAGTGAGATAAGGTCATTTTGGCCTCTGTAGCTGTAACAGACAAACCATTAATGATACAGCCATGATCTTTTCTGGCAGTCATCTAGAGCTGAAAACTAACAATATAAAGTAGATTTGAGCAGATCTGTTTGGTTCCAAGCTTCAAATCTGATGTTGAGGCCAAAACGCTCTTTTCACAGTGAGATAAGGTCATTTTGGCCTCTGTAGCTGTAACAGAGAAACCATTAATGATACAGCCATGATCTTTTCTGGCAATCATCTAGAGCTGAAAACTAACAATATAAAGTAGATTTGAGTAGATTTTTTTGGTTCCATGCTTCAAATCAGAATGTTGAGGCCAAAATGCTCTTTTCACAATGAGGGAAGCTGTATATGGCCTCTGTAGCAGTAAAAGACAAACCATTAATGATACAGCCATGATCTTTTCTGGCAATCATCTAGAGGTGAAAACTAACAATATAAAGTAGATTTGAGCAGATGTTTTTGGTTCCAAGCTTCAAATCAGAAGGTTGAGGCCAAAACGCTCTTTTCACAGTGAGATAGCTCAATATGGCCTCTGTAGCTGTAACAGAGAAACCATTAATGATACAGCCATGATCTTTTCTGGCAATCATCTAGAGCTGAAAACTAACAATATAAAGTAGATTTTAGCAGATGTTTTTGGTTCCACGCTTCAAATCAGAATTTTGAGGCCAAAATGCTATTTTCACAGTGAGATAAGGTCATTTTGGCCTCTGTAGTTGTAACAGACAAACCATTAATGATACAGCCATGATCTTTTCTGGCAATCATCTAGAGCTGAAAACTAACAATATAAAGTAGATTTGAGCAGATGTGTTTGGTTCCAAGCTTCAAATCAGATGTTGAGGCCAAAACGCTCTTTTCACAGTGAGATAAGCTCATTTTGGCCTCTGTAGCTGTAACAGAGAAACCATTAATGATACAGCCATGATCTTTTCTGGCAATCATCTAGAGCTGAAAACTAACAATATAAAGTAGATTTGAGCAGATGTTTTTGGTTCCAAGCTTCAAATCAGAAGGTTGAGGCCAAAACACTCTTTTCACAGTGAGATAGCTCAATATGGCCTCTCTAGCTGTAACAGACAAACCATTAATGATACAGCCATGATCTTTTCTGGCAATCATCTAGAGCTGAAAACTAACAATATAAAGTAGATTTGAGCAGATGTTTCTGGTTCCAAGCTTCAAATCAGATGTTGAGGCCAAAATGCTCTTTTCACAGTGAGATAAGGTCATTTTGGCCTCTCTAGCTGTAACAGACAAACAATTAATGATACAGCCATGATCTTTTCTGGCAATCATCTAGAGCTGAAAACTAACAATATAAAGTAGATTTGAGCAGATGTTTTTGGTTCCACGCTTCAAATCAGAATTTTGAGGCCAAAATGCTCTTTTCACAGTGAGATAAGGTCATTTTGGCCTCTGTAGTTGTAACAGACAAACCATTAATGATACAGCCATGATCTTTTCTGGCAATCATCTAGAGCTGAAAACTAACAATATAAAGTAGATTTGAGCAGATGTGTTTGGTTCCAAGCTTCAAATCAGATGTTGGGGCCAAAACGCTCTTTTCACAGTGAGATAAGCTCATTTTGGCCTCTGTAGCTGTAACAGACAAACCATTAATGATACAGCCATGATCTTTTCTGGCAGTCATCTAGAGCTGAAAACTAACAATATAAAGTAGATTTGAGCAGTTGTTTCTGGTTCCAAGCTTCAAATCAGATGTTGAGGCCAAAACGCTCTTTTCACAGTGAGATAAGGTCATTTTTGCCTCTCTAGCTGCAACAGACAAACCATTATTGATACAGCCATGATCTTTTCTGGCAATCATCTAGAGCTAAAAAACTAACAATATAAAGTAGATTTGAGCAGATGTTTTTGGTTCCACGCTTCAAATCAGATGTTGAGGCCAAAACGCTCTTTTCACAGTGAGATAAGGTCATTTTGGCCTCTGTAGCTGTAACAGACAAACCATTAATGATACAGCCATGATCTTTTCTGGCAGTCATCTAGAGCTGAAAACTAACAATATAAAGTAGATTTGAGCAGATCTGTTTGGTTCCAAGCTTCAAATCTGATGTTGAGGCCAAAACGCTCTTTTCACAGTGAGATAAGGTCATTTTGGCCTCTGTAGCTGTAACAGAGAAACCATTAATGATACAGCCATGATCTTTTCTGGCAATCATCTAGAGCTGAAAACTAACAATATAAAGTAGATTTGAGCAGATTTTTTTGGTTCCATGCTTCAAATCAGAATGTTGAGGCCAAAATGCTCTTTTCACAATGAGGGAAGCTCTATATGGCCTCTGTAGCAGTAAAAGACAAACCATTAATGATACAGCCATGATCTTTTCTGGCAATCATCTAGAGCTGAAAACTAACAATATAAAGTAGATTTTAGCAGATGTTTTTGGTTCCACGCTTCAAATCAGAATTTTGAGGCCAAAATGCTATTTTCACAGTGAGATAAGGTCATTTTGGCCTCTGTAGTTGTAACAGACAAACCATTAATGATACAGCCATGATCTTTTCTGGCAATCATCTAGAGCTGAAAACTAACAATATAAAGTAGATTTGAGCAGATGTGTTTGGTTCCAAGCTTCAAATCAGATGTTGAGGCCAAAACGCTCTTTTCACAGTGAGATAAGCTCATTTTGGCCTCTGTAGCTGTAACAGAGAAACCATTAATGATACAGCCATGATCTTTTCTGGCAATCATCTAGAGCTGAAAACTAACAATATAAAGTAGATTTGAGCAGATGTTTTTGGTTCCAAGCTTCAAATCAGAAGGTTGAGGCCAAAACACTCTTTTCACAGTGAGATAGCTCAATATGGCCTCTCTAGCTGTAACAGACAAACCATTAATGATACAGCCATGATCTTTTCTGGCAATCATCTAGAGCTGAAAACTAACAATATAAAGTAGATTTGAGCAGATGTTTCTGGTTCCAAGCTTCAAATCAGATGTTGAGGCCAAAATGCTCTTTTCACAGTGAGATAAGGTCATTTTGGCCTCTCTAGCTGTAACAGACAAACAATTAATGATACAGCCATGATCTTTTCTGGCAATCATCTAGAGCTGAAAACTAACAATATAAAGTAGATTTGAGCAGATGTTTTTGGTTCCACGCTTCAAATCAGAATTTTGAGGCCAAAATGCTCTTTTCACAGTGAGATAAGGTCATTTTGGCCTCTGTAGTTGTAACAGACAAACCATTAATGATACAGCCATGATCTTTTCTGGCAATCATCTAGAGCTGAAAACTAACAATATAAAGTAGATTTGAGCAGATGTGTTTGGTTCCAAGCTTCAAATCAGATGTTGGGGCCAAAACGCTCTTTTCACAGTGAGATAAGCTCATTTTGGCCTCTGTAGCTGTAACAGAGAAACCATTAATGATACAGCCATGATCTTTTCTGGCAATCATCTAGAGCTGAAAACTAACAATATAAAGTAGATTTGAGCAGATGTTTTTGGTTCCACGCTTCAACTCAGAATTTTGAGGCCAAAATTCTCTTTTCACAGTGAGATAAGGTCATTTTGGCCTCTGTAGTTGTAACAGACAAACCATTAATGATACAGCGATGATCTTTTCTGGCAATCATCTAGAGCTGAAAACTAACAATATAAAGTAGATTTGAGCAGATGTTTTTGGTTCCACGCTTCAAATCAGATGTTGAGGCCAAAACGCTCTTTTCACAGTGAGATAAGGTCATTTTGGCCTCTGTAGCTGTAACAGAGAAACCATTAATGATACAGCCATGTTCTTTTCTGGCAATCATCTAGAGCTGAAAACTAACAATATAAAGTAGATTTGAGCAGATGTTTCTGGTTCCAAGCTTCAAATCAGATGTTGAGGCCAAAACGCTCTTTTCACAGTGAGATAAGGTCATTTTGGCCTCTGTAGCTGTAACAGAGAAACCATTAATGATACAGCCATGATCTTTTCTGGCAATCATCTAGAGCTGAAAACTAACAATATAAAGTAGATTTGAGCAGATTTTTTTGGTTCCAAGCTTCAAATCAGAATGTTGAGGCCAAAATGCTCTTTTCACAATGAGGGATGCTCTATATGGCCTCTGTAGCAGTAAAAGACAAACCATTAATGATACAGCCATGATCTTTTCTGGCAATCATCTAGAGCTGAAAACTAACAATATAAAGTAGATTTGAGCAGATGTGTTTGGTTCCAAGCTTCAAATCAGATGTTGGGGCCAAAACGCTCTTTTCACAGTGAGATAAGCTCATTTTGGCCTCTGTAGCTGTAACAGAGAAACCATTAATGATACAGCCATGATCTTTTCTGGCAATCATCTAGAGCTGAAAACTAACAATATAAAGTAGATTTGAGCAGATGTTTTTGGTTCCACGCTTCAACTCAGAATTTTGAGGCCAAAATTCTCTTTTCACAGTGAGATAAGGTCATTTTGGCCTCTGTAGTTGTAACAGACAAACCATTGATGATACAGCGATGATCTTTTCTGGCAATCATCTAGAGCTGAAAACTAACAATATAAAGTAGATTTGAGCAGATGTTTCTGGTTCCAAGCTTCAAATCAGATGTTGAGGCCAAAACGCTCTTTCCACAGTGAGATAAGGTCATTTTGGCCTCTGTAGCTGTAACAGAGAAACCATTAATGATACAGCCATGATCTTTTCTGGCAATCATCTAGAGCTGAAAACTAACAATATAAAGTAGATTTGAGCAGATGTGTTTGGTTCCAAGCTTCAAATCAGATGTTGAGGCCAAAACGCTCTTTTCACAGTGAGATAAGCTCATTTTGGCCTCTGTAGCTGTAACAGAGAAACCATTAATGATACAGCCATGATCTTTTCTGGTAATCATCTAGAGCTGAAAACTAACAATATAAAGTAGATTTGAGCAGATGTTTTTGGTTCCAAGCTTCAAATCAGAAGGTTGAGGCCAAAACACTCTTTTCACAGTGAGATAGCTCAATATGGCCTCTCTAGCTGTAACAGACAAACCATTAATGATACAGCCATGATCTTTTCTGGCAATCATCTAGAGCTGAAAACTAACAATATAAAGTAGATTTGAGCAGATGTTTTTGGTTCCACGCTTCAAATCAGAATTTTGAGGCCAAAATGCTCTTTTCACAGTGAGATAAGGTCATTTTGGCCTCTGTAGTTGTAACAGACAAACCATTAATGATACAGCCATGATCTTTTCTGGCAATCATCTAGAGCTGAAAACTAACAATATAAAGTAAATTTGAGCAGATGTTGTTGGTTCCACGCTTCAAATCAGATGGTGAGGCCAAAACGCTTTTTTCACAGTGAGATAAGGTCATTTTGGCCTCTGTAGCTGTAACAGACAAACCATTAATGATACAGCCATGATCTTTTCCGGCAATCATCTAGAGCTGAAAACTACCAATATAAAGTAGATTTGAGCAGATGTTTCTGGTTCCAAGCTTCAAATCAGATGTTGAGGCCAAAACGCTCTTTTCACAGTGAGATAAGGTCATTTTGGCCTCTCTAGCTGTAACAGACAAACAATTAATGATACAGCCATGATCTTTTCTGGCAATCATCTAGAGCTGAAAACTAACAATATAAAGTAGATTTGAGCAGATGTTTTTGGTTCCACGCTTCAAATCAGAATTTTGAGGCCAAAATGCTCTTTTCACAGTGAGATAAGGTCATTTTGGCCTCTGTAGTTGTAACAGACAAACCATACAGCCATGATCTTTTCTGGCAATCATCTAGAGCTGAAAACTAACAATATAAAGTAGATTTGAGCAGATGTTTTTGGTTCCACGCTTCAAATCAGATGTTGAGGCCAAAACGCTCTTTTCACAGTGAGATAAGGTCATTTTGGCCTCTGTAGCTGTAACAGACAAACCATTAATGATACAGCCATGATCTTTTCTGGCAATCATCTAGAGCTGAAAACTAACAATATAAAGTAGATTTG
The DNA here is from genome assembly GCA_030533445.1 of Cyprinodon diabolis. Lineage (NCBI taxonomy): Eukaryota > Metazoa > Chordata > Actinopteri > Cyprinodontiformes > Cyprinodontidae > Cyprinodon > Cyprinodon diabolis. The sequence continues at coordinate 41,443,950 of CM060080.1, forward strand.
AGCAGATGTTTCTGGTTCCAAGCTTCAAATCAGATGTTGAGGCCAAAACGCTCTTTTCACAGTGAGATAAGGTCATTTTGGCCTCTCTAGCTGTAACAGACAAACAATTAATGATACAGCCATGATCTTTTCTGGCAATCATCTAGAGCTGAAAACTAACAATATAAAGTAGATTTGAGCAGATGTTTTTGGTTCCACGCTTCAAATCAGAATTTTGAGGCCAAAATCCTCTTTTCACAGTGAGATAAGGTCATTTTGGCCTCTGTAGTTGTAACAGACAAACCATTAATGATACAGCCATGATCTTTTCTGGCAATCATCTAGAGCTGAAAACTAACAATATAAAGTAGATTTGAGCAGATGTTTTTGGTTCCACGCTTCAAATCAGAATTTTGAGGCCAAAATACTCTTTTCACAGTGAGATAAGGTCATTTTGGCCTCTGTAGTTGTAACAGACAAACCATTAATGATACAGTCATGATCTTTTCTGGCAATCATCTAGAGCTGAAAACTAACAATATAAAGTAGATTTGAGCAGATGTTTCTGGTTCCAAGCTTCAAATCAGATGTTGAGGCCAAAACGCTCTTTTCACAGTGAGATAAGGTCATTTTGGCCTCTCTAGCTGTAACAGACAAACAATTAATGATGATGGTTTGTCTGTTACAGCTAGAGAGGCCAAAGTGAGCTTCTCTCACTGTGGAAAGAGCGTTTTGGCCTCAACCTTCTGATTTAAAGCTTGGAACCAAAAACATCTGCTCAAATATACTTTATATTGTTAGTTTTCAGCTCTAGATGATTGCCAGAAAAGATCATGGCTGTATCATTAATGGTTTGTCTGTTACAGCTACAGAGGCCATATAGAGCTTCTCTCACTGTGAAAAGAGCGTCTTGGCCTCAACCTTCTGATTTGAAGATTGGAACCAAAAACATCTGCTCAAATCTACTTTATATTGTTAGTTTTCAGCTCTAGATGATTGCCAGAAAAGATCATGGCTGTATCATTAATGGTTTGTCTGTTACAGCAACAGAGGCCATATAGAGCTTCTCTCACTGTGAAAAGAGCGTTTTGGCCTCAACCTTCTGATTTGAAGCTTGGAACCACAAACATCTGCTCACATCTACTTTATATTGTTAGTTTTCAGCTCTAGATAATTGCCAGAAAAGATCATGGCTGTATCATTAATGGTTTGTCTGTTAAAGCTAGAGAGGCCATATTAAGCTTCACTCACTGTTTGAAAGAGCGTCTTGGCCTCAACCTTCTGATTTGAAGCTTGGAATCAAAAACATCTGCTCAAATCTACTTTATATTATTAGTTTTCAGCTGTAGATGATTGCCAGAAAAGATCATGGCTGTATCATTAATGGTTTATCTGTTACAGCTACAGAGGCCAAAGTGAGCTTATCTCACAGTGAAAAGAGCGCTTTGGCCTCAACCTTCTGATTTGAAGCTTGGAACCAAAAACATCTGCTCAAATCTACTTTATATTGTTAGTTTTCAGCTCTAGATGATTGCCAGAAAAGATCATGGCTGTATCATTAATGGTTTGTCTGTTAGAGCTAGAGAGGCCATATTGAGCTTCTCTCACTGTGAAAAGAGCGTTTTGGCCTCAACCTTCTGATTTGAAGCTTGGAACCAAAAACATCTGCTCAAATCTACTTTATATTGTTAGTTTTCAGCTCTAGATGATTGCCAGAAAAGATCATGGCTGTATCATTAATGGTTTGTTTGTTATAGCTAGAGAGGCCAAAGTGAGCTTCTCTCACTGTAGAAAGAGCGTTTTGGCCTCAACCTTCTGATTTAAAGCTTGGAACCAAAAACATCTGCTCAGATCTACTTTATATTGTTAGTTTTCAGCTCTAGATGATTGCCAGAAAAGATCATGGCTGTATCATTAATGGTTTGTCTGTTACATCTACAGAGGCCATATAGAGCTTCTCTCACTGTGAAAAAAGCGTTTTGGTCTGAACCTTCTGATTTGAAGCTTGGAACCAAATTCACTTGCTCAAATCTACTTTATATTGTTAGTTTCAGCTCTAGATGATTGCCAGAAAAGATCATGGCTGTATCATTAATGGTTTCTCGGTTACAGCTACAGAGGCCATATTGAGCTTAACTCACTGTGAAAAGAGCGTTTTGGCCTCAACCTTCTGATTTGAAGCTTGGAACCAAAAACATCTGCTCAAAACTACTTTATATTGTTAGTTTTCAGCTCTAGATGATTGCCAGAAAAGATCATGGCTGTATCATTAATGGTTTTTCGGTAACAGCTACAGAGGCCAAAGTGAGCTTATCTCACTGTGAAAAGAGCGCTTTGGCCTCAACCTTCTGATTTGAAGCTTGGAACCAAAAACATCTGCTCAAATCTACTTCATATTGTTAGTTTTCAGCTCTAGATGATTGCCAGAAAAGATCATGGCTGTATCATTAATGGTTTGTCTGTTACAGTTAGAGAGGCCAAACTGAGCTTCTCTCACTGTGAAAAGAGTGTTTTGTTCTCAACCTTCTGATTTGAAGCATGGAACCAAAAACATCTGCTCACATCTACTTTATATTGTTAGTTTTCAGCTCTAGATGATTGCCAGAAAAGATCATTGCTGTATCATTAATGGTTTGTCTGTTACAGCAACAGAGGCCATATAGAGCTTCTCTCACTGTGAAAAGAGCATTTTGGCCTCAACCTTCTGATTTGAAGCTTGGAACCAAAAACATCTGCTCACATCTACTTTATATTGTTAGTTTTCAGCTCTAGATGATTGTCAGAAAAGATCATGGCTGTATCATTAATGGTTTGTCTGTTACAGCTACAGAGGCCATATAGAGCTTCTCTCACTGTGAAAAGAGCGTTTTGGCCTCAACCTTCTGATTTGAAGCTTGGAACCACAAACATCTGCTCACATCTACTTTATATTGTTAGTTTTCAGCTCTAGATAATTGCCAGAAAAGATCATGGCTGTATCATTAATGGTTTGTCTGTTAAAGCTAGAGAGGCCATATTAAGCTTCTCTCACTGTTTGAAAGAGCGTCTTGGCCTCAACCTTCTGATTTGAAGCTTGGAACCAAAAACATCTGCTCAAATCTACTTTATATTATTAGTTTTCAGCTGTAGATGATTGCCAGAAAAGATCATGGCTGTATCATTAATGGTTTGTCTGTTACAGCTACAGAGGCCAAAGTGAGCTTATCTCACAGTGAAAAGAGCGCTTTGGCCTCAACCTTCTGATTTAAAGCTTGGAACCAAAAACATCTGCTCAAATCTACTTTATATTGTTAGTTTTCAGCTCTAGATGATTGCCAGAAAAGATCATGGCTGTATCATTAATGGTTTGTCTGTTACAGCTAGAGAGGCCATATTGAGCTTCTCTCACTGTGAAAAGAGCGTTTTGGCCTCAACCTTCTGATTTGAAGCTTGGAACCAAAAACATCTGCTCAAATCTACTTTATATTGTTAGTTTTCAGCTCTAGAAGACTGCCAGAAAAGATCATGGCTGTATCATTAATGGTTTGTTTGTTACAGCTAGAGAGGCCAAAGTGAGCTTCTCTCACTGTGAAAAGAGCGTTTTGGTCTGAACCTTCTTATTTGAAGCTTGGAACCAAATTCATCTGCTCAAATCTACTTTATATTGTTAGTTTTCAGCTCTAGATGATTGCCAGAAAAGATCATGGCTGTATCATTAATGGTTTCTCGGTTACAGCTACAGAGGCCATATTGAGCTTAACTCACTGTGAAAAGAGCGTTTTGGCCTCAACCTTCTGATTTGAAGCTTGGAACCAAAAACATCTGCTCAAATCTACTTTATATTGTTAGTTTTCAGCTCTAGATGATTGCCAGAAAAGATCATGGCTGTATCATTAATGGTTTGTCTGTTACAGCTACAGAGGCCAAAATTAGGTTTTCTCACTGTGAAAAGAGCGTTTTGGCATCAACCTTCTTATTTGAAGCTTGGAACTGAAAAATATCTGCTCAAATCTACTTTATATTGTTAGTTTTCAGCTCTAGATGATTGCCAGAAGAGATCATGGCTGTATCATTAATGGTTTGTCTGTTACAACTCCAGAGGCCAAAATTGCATTATCTCACTGTGAAAAGAGCGTTTTGTCCTCAACTTCTGATTTGAAGCTTGGAACCAAAAACATCTGCTCAAATCTACTTTATATTGTTAGTTTTAAGCTCTAGATGATGGCCAGAAAAGATCATGGCTGTATCATTAATTGTTTGTCTGTTACAACTCCAGAGGCCAAAATGGCATTATCTCACTGTGAAAAGAGCGTTTTGGCCTCAACTTCTGATTTGAAGCTTGGAACCAAAAACATCTGCTCAAATCGACTTTATATTGTTAGTTTTCAGCTCTAGATGATTGCCAGAAAAGATCACGGCTGTATCATTAATGGTTTGTCTGTTACAACTCCAGAGGCCAAAATGGCATTATCTCACTGTGAAAAGAGCGTTTTGGCCTCCACCTTCTGATTTGAAGCTTGGAACCAAAAACATCTGCTCAAATCTACTTTATATTGTTAGTATTCAGCTCTAGATGATTGCCAGAAAAGATCATGGCTGTATCATTAATGGTTTGTCTGTTACAACTCCAGAGGCCAAAATAGCATTTTCTCACTGTGAAAAGAGCGTTTTGGCCTCAACTTCTGATTTGAAGCTTGGAACCAAAAACATCTGCTCAAATCGACTTTATATTGTTAGTTTTCAGCTCTTTATGATTGCCAGAAAAGATCATGGCTGTATCATTAATGGTTTGTCTGTTACAACTCCAGAGGCCAAAATGGCATTATCTCACTGTGAAAAGAGCGTTTTGGCCTCAACTTCTGATTTGAAGCTTGGAACCAAAAATATCTGCTCAAATCGACTTTATATTGTTAGTTTTCAGCTCTAGGTGATTGCCAGAAAAGATCATGGCTGTATCATTAGTGGTTTGTCTGTTACAACTCCAGAGGCCAAAATAGCATTATCTCACTGTGAAAAGAGCGTTTTGGCCTCAACTTCTGATTTGAAGCTTGGAACCAAAAACATCTGCTCAAATCTACTTTATATTGTTAGTTTTCAGCTCTAGATGATGGCCAGAAAAGTTCATGGCTGTATCATTAATGGTTTGTCTGTTACAACTCCAGAGGCCAAAATGGCATTATCTCACTGTGAAAAGAGCGTTTTGGCCTCAACCTTCTGATTTGAAGCTTGGAACCAAAAACATCTGCTCAAATCTACTTTATATTGTTAGTTTTCAGCTCTAGATGATTGCCAGAAAAGATCATGGCTGTATCATTAATGGTTTGTCTGTTACAGCAACAGAGGCCATATAGAGCTTCTCTCACTGTGAAAAGAGCATTTTGGCCTCAACCTTCTGATTTGAAGCTTGGAACCAAAAACATCTGCTCACATCTACTTTATATTGTTAGTTTTCAGCTCTAGATGATTGTCAGAAAAGATCATGGCTGTATCATTAATGGTTTGTCTGTTACAGCTACAGAGGCCATATAGAGCTTCTCTCACTGTGAAAAGAGCGTTTTGGCCTCAACCTTCTGATTTGAAGCTTGGAACCACAAACATCTGCTCACATCTACTTTATATTGTTAGTTTTCAGCTCTAGATAATTGCCAGAAAAGATCATGGCTGTATCATTAATGGTTTGTCTGTTAAAGCTAGAGAGGCCATATTAAGCTTCTCTCACTGTTTGAAAGAGCGTCTTGGCCTCAACCTTCTGATTTGAAGCTTGGAACCAAAAACATCTGCTCAAATCTACTTTATATTATTAGTTTTCAGCTGTAGATGATTGCCAGAAAAGATCATGGCTGTATCATTAATGGTTTGTCTGTTACAGCTACAGAGGCCAAAGTGAGCTTATCTCACAGTGAAAAGAGCGCTTTGGCCTCAACCTTCTGATTTGAAGCTTGGAACAAAAAACATCTGCTCAAATCTACTTTATATTGTTAGTTTTCAGCTCTAGATGATTGCCAGAAAAGATCATGGCTGTATCATTAATGGTTTGTCTGTTACAGCTAGAGAGGCCATATTGAGCTTCTCTCACTGTGAAAAGAGCGTTTTGGCCTCAACCTTCTGATTTGAAGCTTGGAACCAAAAACATCTGCTCAAATCTACTTTATATTGTTAGTTTCCAGCTCTAGAAGACTGTCAGAAAAGATCATGGCTGTATCATTAATGGTTTGTCTGTTACATCTACAGAGGCCATATAGAGCTTCTCTCACTGTGAAAAGAGCGTTTTGGTCTGAACCTTCTTATTTGAAGCTTGGAACCAAATTCATCTGCTCAAATCTACTTTATATTGTTAGTTTTCAGCTCTAGATGATTGCCAGAAAAGATCATGTCTGTATCATTAATGGTTTCTCGGTTACAGCTACAGAGGCCATATTGAGCTTAACTCACTGTGAAAAGAGCGTTTTGGCCTCAACCTTCTGATTTGAAGCTTGGAACCAAAAACATCTGCTCAAATCTACTTTATATTGTTAGTTTTCAGCTCTAGATGATTGCCAGAAAAGATCATGGCTGTATCATTAATGGTTTGTCTGTTACAGCTACAGAGGCCATATAGAGCTTCTCTCACTGTGAAAAGAGCATTTTGGCCTCAACCTTCTGATTTGAAGCTTGGAACCAAAAACATCTGCTCAAATCTACTTTATATTGTTAGTTTTCAGCTCTAGATGATTGCCAGAAAAGATCATGGCTGTATCATTAATGGTTTGTCTGTTACAGCTACAGAGGCCAAAATTAGGTTTTCTCACTGTGAAAAGAGCGTTTTGGCCTCAACCTTCTTATTTGAAGCTTGGAACTGAAAAATATCTGCTCAAATCTACTATATATCGTTAGTTTTCAGCTCTAGATGATTGCCAGAAAAGATCATGGCTGTATCATTAATGGTTTGTCTGTTACAGCTACAGAGGCCATATTGAGCTTCACTCGCTGTGAAAAGAGCGTTTTGGCCTCACCCTTCTGATTTGAAGCATGGAAACAAAAACATCTGCTCAAATCTACTTTATATTGTTAGTTTTCAGCTCTAGATGATTGCCAGAAAAGATCATGGCTGTATCATTAATGGTTTGTCTGTTAGAGCTAGAGAGGCCAAAGTGAGCTTCTCTCACTGTGGAAAGAGCGTTTTGGCCTCAACCTTTTGATTTGAAGCTTGGAACCAAGAACATCTGCTCAAATATACTTTATATTGTTAGTTTTCAGCTCTAGATGATTGCCAGAAAAGATCATGGCTGTATCATTAATGGTTTGTCTGTTACAGTTAGAGAGGCCAAAGTGAGCTTATCTCACTGTGGAAAGAGCATTTTGGCCTACACCTTCTGATTTAAAGCTTGGAACCATAAGCTGATGAAGGTTCTCAGTCATCCAGCTCATAGTCATTCCGTAAAAATTCAAAAAATATCCGCTGGACTTGGTTTTCAAGATTTGAAGACGTTTTGCCACCTCTCCAGGAAGCTTCCCAATATAAAGTAGATTTGAAAGCTTCCTGGAGAGGTGGCGAAACGTCTTCAAATCTTGAAAACCAAGTCCAGTGGATATTTTTTGAATTTTTACGGAATGACTTGGAACCATAAACATCTGCTCAAATCTACTCTATATTGTTAGTTTTCAGCTCTAGATGATTGCCAGAAAAGATCATGGCTGTATCATTAATGGTTTGTCTGTTACAGCTAGAGAGGCCATATAGAGCTTTTCTCACTGTGAAAAGAGCGTTTTGGCCTCAACCTTCTGATTTGAAGCTTGGAACCAAAAACATCTGCTCAAATCTACTTTATATTGTTAGTTTTCAGCTCTAGATGATTGCCAGAAAAGATCATGGCTGTATCATTAATGGTTTGTCTGTTACAGCTACAGAGGCCATATAGAGCTTCTCTCACTGTGAAAAGAGCGTTTTGGCCTGAACCTTCTGATTTGAAGCTTGGAACCAAATTCATCTGCTAAAATCTACTTTATATTGTTAGTTTTCAGCTCTAGATGATTGCCAGAAAAGATCATGGCTGTATCATTAATGGTTTCTCGGTTACAGCTACAGAGGCCATATTGAGCTTAACTCACTGTGAAAAGAGCGTTTTGGCCTCAACCTTCTGATTTGAAGCTTGGAAACAAAAACATCTGCTCAAATCTACTTTATATTGTTAGTTTTCAGCTCTAGATGATTGCCAGAAAAGATCATGGCTGTATCATTAATGGTTTGTCTGTTACAGCTACAGAGGCAAAAGTGAGCTTATCCACTATAAAAAGAGCGCTTTGGCCTCAACCTTCTGATTTGAAGCTTGGAACCAAAAACATCTGCTCAAATCTGCTTTATATTGTTAGTTTTCAATTCTAGATGATTGCCAGAAAAGATCATGGCTGTATCATTAATGGTTTGTCTGTTACAGCTACAGAGGCCATATAGAGCTTCTCTCACTGTGAAAAGAGCGTTTTGACCTCAACCTTCTGATTTGAAGCTTGGAACCAAAAACATCTGCTCAAATCTACTTTATATTGTTAGTTTTCAGCTCTAGATGATTGCCAGAAAAGATAATGGCTGTATCATTAATGGTTTGTCTGTTACAGCTACAGAGGCAAAAGTGAGCTTATCTCACTATAAAAAGAGCGCTTTGGCCTCAACCTTCTGATTTGAAGCTTGGAACCAAAAACATCTGCTCAAACTGCTTTATATTGTTAGTTTTCAATTCTAGATGATTGCCAGAAAAGATCATGGCTGTATCATTAATGGTTTGTCTGTTACAGCTACAGAGGCCATATAGAGCTTCTCTCACTGTGAAAAGAGCGTTTTGGCCTCAACCTTCTGATTTGAAGCTTGGAACCAAAAACATCTGCTCAAATCTACTTTATATTGTTAGTTTTCAGCTCTAGATGATTGCCAGAAAAGATCATGGCTGTATCATTAATGGTTTGTCTGTTACAGCTACAGAGGCCAAAATTAGGTTTTCTCACTGTGAAAAGAGCGTTTTGGCCTCAACCTTCTTATTTGAAGCTTGGAACTGAAAAATATCTGCTCAAATCTACTATATATTGTTAGTTTTCAGCTCTAGATGATTGCCAGAAAAGATCATGGCTGTATCATTAATGGTTTGTCTGTTACAGCTACAGAGGCCGTATTGAGCTTCACTCGCTGTGAAAAGAGCGTTTTGGCCTCACCCTTCTGATTTGAAGCATGGAAACAAAAACATCTGCTCAAATCTACTTTATATTGTTAGTTTTCAGCTCTAGATGATTGCCAGAAAAGATCATGGCTGTATCATTAATGGTTTGTCTGTTACAGCTAGAGAGGCCAAAGTGAGCTTCTCTCACTGTGGAAAGAGCGTTTTGGCCTCAACCTTTTGATTTGAAGCTTGGAACCAAGAACATCTGCTCAAATATACTTTATATTGTTAGTTTTCAGCTCTAGATGATTGCCAGAGAAGATCATGGCTGTATCATTAATGGTTTGTCTGTTACAGTTAGAGAGGCCAAAGTGAGCTTCTCTCACTGTGGAAAGAGCATTTTGGCCTACACCTTCTGATTTAAAGCTTGGAACCATAAGCTGATGAAGGTTCTCAGTCATCCAGCTCATAGTCATTCCGAAAAATTCAAAAAATATCCACTGGACTTGGTTTTCAAGATTTGAAGACGTTTCGCCACCTCTCCAGGAAGCTTCCCAATATAAAGTAGATTTCAAAGCTTCCTGGAGAGGTGGCGAAACGTCTTCAAATCTTGAAAACCAAGTCCAGTGGATATTTTTTATGAATTTTTACGGAATGACTTGGAACCATAAACATCTGCTCAAATCTACTTTATATTGTTAGTTTTCAGCTCTAGATGATTGCCAGAAAAGATCATGGCTGTATCATTAATGGTTTGTCTGTTACAGCTAGAGAGGCCATATTAAGCTTCTCTCACTGTTTGAAAGAGCGTCTTGGCCTCAACCTTCTGATTTGAAGCTTGGAACCAAAAACATCTGCTCAAATCTACTTTATATTGTTAGTTTTCAGCTCTAGATGATTGCCAGAAAAGATCATGGCTGTATCATTAATGGTTTGTCTGTTACAGCTAGAGAGGCCAAAGTGAGCTTATCTCACTGTGAAAAGAGCATTTTTGCCTCAACCTTCTGATTTGAAGCTTGGAACCAAAAACATCTGCTCAAATCTACTTTATATTGTTAGTTTTCAGCTCTAGATGATTGGCAGAAAAGATCATGGCTGTATCATTAATGGTTTGTCCGTTACATCTAGAGAGGCCAAATTGAGCTCCTCTCACTGTGAAAAGCGCGTTTTGGCCTCAACGCTGATTTGAAGGTTGGAACCAAAAAAATCTGCTCAAATCTACTTCATATTGTTAGTGTCAGCTCTAGATGATTGCCAGAAAAGATCGTGGCTGTATCAATAACGGTTTGTCTGTTCCAGCTAGAGAGGCCAAATTGAGATCCTTTCACTGTGAAAAGCACGTTTTGGACTCAACTTCTGATTTGAAGCTTGGAACCAAAAACATCTGCTATAATCTACTTTATATTGTTAGTTTTAAGCTCAAAATGATTGCCAGAAAAGATCATGACTGTATCATTAATAATTTGTCTGTTACAGCTAGAGAGACCATATTGAGCTTATCTCACTGTGAAAAGAGCGTTTTGGCCTCTACCTTCTGATTTGAAGCTTGGAACCAAAAAAATCTGCTCAAATCTACTTTATATTGTTAGTTTTCAGCTCTAGATGATTGCCAGAAAAGATCATGGCTGTATCATTAATGGTTTGTCTGTTACAGCTACAGAGGCCATATTGAGCTTCTCTCACTGTCAAAAGAGTGTTTTGGCCTCAACCTTTTGATTTGAAGCTTGGAACCAAAAACATCTGCTCAAATCTACTTTATATTGTTAGTTTTCAGCTCTAGATGATTGCCAGAAAAGATCATGGCTTTATCATTAATAGTTTGCCTGTTAAAGCTACAGAGGCCATATTGAGCTTATCTCACTGTGAAAAGAGTGTTTTGGCCTCAACCTTCTTATTTGAAGCTTGGAACCAAAAACATCTGCTCAAATATACTTTATATTGTTAGTTTTCAGCTCTAGATGATTGCCAGAAAAGATCATGGCTGTATCATTAATGGTTTGTCTGTTACAGCTAGAGAGGCCATATTGAGCTGCTCTCACTGTGAAAAGAGTGTTTTGTTCTCAACCTTCTGATTTGAAGCATGGAACCAAAAACATCTGCTCAAATCTACTTTATATTGGTATTTTTCAGCTCTAGATGATTGCCAGAAAAGAGCATGGCTGTATCATTAATGGTTTGTCTGTTACAGCTACAGAGGCCATATTGAGCTTCTCTCACTGTGAAAAGCACGTTTTGGCCTCAACTTCTGATTTGAAGCTTGGAACCAAAAACATCTGCTCAAATCTACTTTATATTGTTAGTTTTCAGCTCTAGATGACTGCCAGAAAAGATCATGGCTGTATCATTAATGGTTTGTCTGTTACAGCTACAGAGGCCATATTGAGCTTCTCTCACTGTGAAAAGAGCGTTTTGGCATCAACCTTCTGATTTGAAGCTTGGAACCAAAAACATCTGCTCAAATCTACTTTAAATTGTTAGTTTTCAGCTCTAGATGATTGCCAGAAAAGATCATGGCTGTATCATTAATGGTTTGTCTGTTACAGCTACAGAGGCCATATAGAGCTTATCTCACTGTGAAAAGAGCGTTTTGGCCCCAACATCTGATTTGAAGCTTGGAACCAAAAACATCTGCTCAAATCTACTTTATATTGTTAGTTTTCAGCTCTAGATGATTGCCAGAAAAGAGCATGGCTGTATCATTAATGGCTTGTCTGTTACAGGTAGAGAGGCCATATTGAGCTTCTCTCACTGTGAAAAGAGCGTTTCTGCCTCAACCTTCTGATTTTAAGCTTGGAACCAAAAACATCTGCTCAAATCTACTTTATATTGTTAGTTTTCAGCTCTAGATGATTGCCAGAAAAGAGCATGGCTGTATCATTAATGGTTTGTCTGTTACAGCTACAGAGGCCATTTTGAGCTTCTCTCACTGTGAAAAGAGCGTTTTGGCATTAACCTTCTGATTTGAAGCTTGTAACGAAAAACATCTGCTCCAATCTACTTTATATTGTTAGTTTTCAGCTCTAGATGACTGCCAGAAAAGATCATGGCTGTATCATTAATGGTTTGTCTGTTACAGCTACAGAGGCCATATTGAGCTTCTCTCACTGTAAAAAGAGCGTTTTGGCCTCAACCTTCTGATTTGAAGCTTGGAACCAAAAACATCTGCTCAAATCTACTTTATATTGTTATTTTTCAGCTCTAGATGACTGCCAGAAAAGATCATGGCTGTATCATTAATGGTTTGTCTGTTACAGCTAGAGAGGCCAAATTGAGCTTCTCTCACTATGAAAAGAGCGTTTTGGCATCAACCTTCTGATTTGAAGCTTGGAACCAAAAACATCTGCTCAAATCTACTTTATATTGTTAGTTTTCAGCTCTAGATGATTGGCAGAAAAGATCATGGCTGTATCATTAATGGTTTGTCCGTTACATCTAGAGAGGCCAAATTGAGCTCCTCTCACTGTGAAAAGCGCGTTTTGGCCTCAACGCTGATTTGAAGGTTGGAACCAAAAAAATCTGCTCAAATCTACTTCATATTGTTAGTGTCAGCTCTAGATGATTGCCAGAAAAGATCGTGGCTGTATCAATAACGGTTTGTCTGTTCCAGCTAGAGAGGCCAAATTGAGATCCTTTCACTGTGAAAAGCACGTTTTGGACTCAACTTCTGATTTGAAGCTTGGAACCAAAAACATCTGCTATAATCTACTTTATATTGTTAGTTTTAAGCTCAAAATGATTGCCAGAAAAGATCATGACTGTATCATTAATAATTTGTCTGTTACAGCTAGAGAGACCATATTGAGCTTATCTCACTGTGAAAAGAGCGTTTTGGCCTCTACCTTCTGATTTGAAGCTTGGAACCAAAAAAATCTGCTCAAATCTACTTTATATTGTTAGTTTTCAGCTCTAGATGATTGCCAGAAAAGATCATGGCTGTATCATTAATGGTTTGTCTGTTACAGCTACAGAGGCCATATTGAGCTTCTCTCACTGTCAAAAGAGTGTTTTGGCCTCAACCTTTTGATTTGAAGCTTGGAACCAAAAACATCTGCTCAAATCTACTTTATATTGTTAGTTTTCAGCTCTAGATGATTGCCAGAAAAGATCATGGCTTTATCATTAATAGTTTGCCTGTTAAAGCTACAGAGGCCATATTGAGCTTATCTCACTGTGAAAAGAGTGTTTTGGCCTCAACCTTCTTATTTGAAGCTTGGAACCAAAAACATCTGCTCAAATATACTTTATATTGTTAGTTTTCAGCTCTAGATGATTGCCAGAAAAGATCATGGCTGTATCATTAATGGTTTGTCTGTTACAGCTAGAGAGGCCATATTGAGCTGCTCTCACTGTGAAAAGAGTGTTTTGTTCTCAACCTTCTGATTTGAAGCATGGAACCAAAAACATCTGCTCAAATCTACTTTATATTGGTATTTTTCAGCTCTAGATGATTGCCAGAAAAGAGCATGGCTGTATCATTAATGGTTTGTCTGTTACAGCTACAGAGGCCATATTGAGCTTCTCTCACTGTGAAAAGCACGTTTTGGCCTCAACTTCTGATTTGAAGCTTGGAACCAAAAACATCTGCTCAAATCTACTTTATATTGTTAGTTTTCAGCTCTAGATGACTGCCAGAAAAGATCATGGCTGTATCATTAATGGTTTGTCTGTTACAGCTACAGAGGCCATATTGAGCTTCTCTCACTGTGAAAAGAGCGTTTTGGCATCAACCTTCTGATTTGAAGCTTGGAACCAAAAACATCTGCTCAAATCTACTTTAAATTGTTAGTTTTCAGCTCTAGATGATTGCCAGAAAAGATCATGGCTGTATCATTAATGGTTTGTCTGTTACAGCTACAGAGGCCATATAGAGCTTATCTCACTGTGAAAAGAGCGTTTTGGCCCCAACATCTGATTTGAAGCTTGGAACCAAAAACATCTGCTCAAATCTACTTTATATTGTTAGTTTTCAGCTCTAGATGATTGCCAGAAAAGAGCATGGCTGTATCATTAATGGCTTGTCTGTTACAGGTAGAGAGGCCATATTGAGCTTCTCTCACTGTGAAAAGAGCGTTTCTGCCTCAACCTTCTGATTTTAAGCTTGGAACCAAAAACATCTGCTCAAATCTACTTTATATTGTTAGTTTTCAGCTCTAGATGATTGCCAGAAAAGAGCATGGCTGTATCATTAATGGTTTGTCTGTTACAGCTACAGAGGCCATTTTGAGCTTCTCTCACTGTGAAAAGAGCGTTTTGGCATTAACCTTCTGATTTGAAGCTTGTAACGAAAAACATCTGCTCCAATCTACTTTATATTGTTAGTTTTCAGCTCTAGATGACTGCCAGAAAAGATCATGGCTGTATCATTAATGGTTTGTCTGTTACAGCTACAGAGGCCATATTGAGCTTCTCTCACTGTGAAAAGAGCGTTTTGGCATCAACCTTCTGATTTGAAGCTTGGAACCAAAAACATCTACTCAAATCTACATTATATTGTTTGTTTTCAGCTCTAGATGATTGCCAGAAAAGATCATGGCTGTATCATTAATGGTTTGCCTGTTACAGCTAGAGAGGCCATTTAGAGCTTATCTCACTGTAAAAAGAGCGTTTTGGCCTCAACCTTCTGATTTGAAGCTTGGAACCAAAAACATCTGCTCAAATCTACTTTATATTGTTATTTTTCAGCTCTAGATGATTGGCAGAAAAGATCATGACTGTATCATTAATGGTTTGTCTGTTACAGCTAGAGAGGCCAAATTGAGCTTCTCTCACTATGAAAAGAGCGTTTTGGCATCAACCTTCTGATTTGAAGCTTGGAACCAAAAACATCTGCTCAAATCTACTTTATATTGTTAGTTTTCAGCTCAAAATGATTGCCAAAAAATATCATGGCTGTAAAATTAACGGTTTGTCTGTTTCAGCAAGAGAGGCCAAATTGAGCTCCTCTCACTGTGAAAAGCGCGTTTTGGCCTCAACGCTGATTTGAAGGTTGGAACCAAAAAAATCTGCTCAAATCTACTTCATATTGTTAGTGTCAGCTCTAGATGATTGCCAGAAAAGATTATGGCTGTATCATTAACGGTTTGTCTGTTTCAGCAAGAGAGGCCAAATTGAGCTCCTCTCAGTGTGAAAAGCACGTTTTGGCCTTGACTTCTGATTTGAAGCTTGGAACCAAAAACATCTGCTCAAATCTACTTTATATTGTTAGTTTTCAACTCAAATTGATTGCCAGAAAAGATCGTGGCTGTATCAATAACGGTTTGTCTGTTCCAGCTATAGAGGCCAAATTGAGATCCTTTCACTGTGAAAAGCACGTTTTGGACTCAACTTCTGATTTGAAGCTTGGAACCAAAAAAATCTGCTCAAATCTACTTTATATTGTTAGTTTTCAGCTCTAGATGATTGCCAGAAAAGATCATGGCTGTATCATTAATGGTTTGTCTGTTACAGCTACAGAGGCCATATTGAGCTTCTCTCACTGTGAAAAGCAAGTTTTGGCCTCAACTTCTGATTTGAAGCTTGGAACCAAAAACATCTGCTCAAATCTACTTTATATTGTTAGTTTTCAGCTCTAGATGATTGCCAGAAAAGATCATGGCTGTATCATTAATGGTTTGTCTGTTACATCTACAGAGGCCATATAGAGCTTTTCTCACTTTGAAAAGAGCGTTTTTGCCTCTACCTTCTGATTTGAAGCTTGGAACCAAAAACATCTGCTCCGATCTACTTTATATTGTTAGTTTTCAGCTCTAGATGATTGCCAGAAAAGATCATGGCTGTATCATTAATGGTTTGTCTGTTACAGCTAGAGAGGCCATATTGAGCTTCTCTCACTGTGAAAAGAACGTTTTGTTCTCAACCTTCTGATTTGAAGCTTGGAACCAAAAAAATCTGCTCCGATCTACTTTATATTGTTAGTTTTCAGCTCTAGATGATTGCCAGAAAAGATCATGGCTGTATCATTAATGGTTTGTCTGTTACAGCTACAGAGGCCATATTGAGCTTCTCTCACTGTGAAAAGAGCGTTTTGGCCTCAACCTTCTGATTTGAAGCTTGGAACAGAAAAACATCTGCTCAAATATACTTTATATTGTTAGTTTTCAGCTCTAGATGATTGCCAAAAAAGATCATGGCTGTATCATTAACAGTTTGTCTGTTCCAGCTAGAGAGGCCAAATTGAGTTCCTCGCAGTGTGAAAAGCGCGTTTTGGCCTCAACTTCTCAATTGAATCTTGGAACCAAAAAAATCTGCTCAAATCTACTTTATATTGTGAGCTTTCAGCTCAAATGATTGCCAGAAAAGATCATGGCTGTATCATTTACGGTTTGTCTGTTTCAGCAAGACAGGCCAAATTGAACTTCTTGTGGTCAGAAAAGTGCGTTTTGGCCTCAACCTTCTGATTTGAAGCTTTGAACCAAAAACATCTGATCAAATCTATTTTATATTGTTAGTTTTCAGCTGTTGATGATTGCCAGAAAAGATTGTGGCTGTATCATTAACGGTTTGTCTGTTCCAGCTACAGAGGCCAAATTGAGTTCCTCGCAGTGTGAAAAGTGCGTTTTGGCCTCAACCTTCTGATTTGAAGCTTTGAACAAAAAAACATCTGCTCAAATCTACTTTATATTGTTAGTTTACAGCTCTAGATGATTGCCAGAAAAAATCGTGGCTGTATTATTAACGGTTTGTCTGTTCCACCTAGAGAGGCCAAATTGAGCTCCTCTCAGTTTAAAAAGCGCGTTTTGGCCTAAACCTTCTGATTTGAAGCTTGTAACCAAAAATATCTGCTTAAATCTACTTTATATTGTTGGTTTTTAGCTCTAGATAATTGCCAGAAAAGATCATGACTGTATCATTAACGGTTTGTCTGTTCCAGCTAGAGAGGCCAAATTAAGCTCCTCTCACTGTGAAAAGAGCGTTTTGTTCTCAACCTTCTGATTTGAAGCATGGAACCAAAAGCATCTGCTCAAATCTACTTTATATTGTTATTTTTCAGCTCTAGATGATTGCCAGAAAAGAGCATGGCTGTATCATTAATGGTTTGTCTGTTACAGCTACAGAGGCCATATTGAGCTTCTCTCACTGTGAAAAGAGCGTTTTGGCCTCAACCTTCTGATTTGAAGCGTAGAACCAAAAACATCTGCTCAAATCTACTTTATATTGTTAGTTTTCAGCTCTAGATGATTGCCGCAAAAGATCATGGCTGTATCATTAATGGTTTGTCTGTTACAGCTAGAGAGGCCATATTGAGCTTCTCTCACTGTGAAAAGAGCGTTTTGTTCTCAACCTTCTGATTTGAAGCATGGAACCAAAAACCTCTGCTCAAATCTACTTTATATTGTTAGTTTTCAGCTCTAGATGATTGCCAGAAAAGATCATGGCTGTATCATTAATGGTTTGTCTGTTTCAGCAAGAGAGGCCAAATTCAGCTCCTCATGGTCAGAAAAGCGGGTTTTGGCCTCAACTTCTGAATTGAAGGTTGGAACCAAAAACATCTGCTCAAATCTACTTTGAATTGTTAGTTTTCAGCTCAAACTGAATACCAGAAAAGATTATGGCTGTATCATTAATGGTTTGTCTGTTCCAGAAAGAGAGGCCAAATTGAGCTCCTCTCAGTGTGAAAAGCACATTTTGGCCTTGACTTCTGATTTGAAGCTTGGAACCAAAAACATCTGCTCAAATCTACTTCATATTGTTAGTTTTCAGCTGTTGATGATTGCCAGAAAAGATCATGGCTGTATCACTAATGGTTTGTCTGTTCCAGCTAGAGAGGCCAAATTAAGCTCCTCTCACTGTGAAAAGCGCGTTTTGGCCTCAACCTTCTGATTTTAAGCTTTGAACCAAAAACATCTGATCAAATCTATTTTATATTGTTAGTTTTCAGCTGTTGATGATTGCCAGAAAAGATCGTGGCTGTATCATTAACGGTTTTTCTGTTCCATTTAGAGAGGCCATATTGAGCTCCTCGCAGTGTGAAAAGCGTGTTTTGGCCTCAACCTTCTGATTTGAAGCTTGGAACCAAAAACATCTGCTCAAATCTACTTCATATTGTTAGTTTTCAGCTGTTGATGATTGCCAGAAAAGATCATGGCTGTATCACTAATGGTTTGTCTGTTCCAGCTAGAGAGGCCAAATTGAGCTCCTCGCAGTGTGAAAAGCGCGTTTTGGCCTCAACCTTCTGATTTTAAGCTTTGAACCAAAAACATCTGATCAAATCTATTTTATATTGTTAGTTTTCAGCTGTTGATGATTGCCAGAAAAGATCGTGGCTGTATCATTAACGGTTTGTCTGTTCCATTTAGAGAGGCCAAATTGAGCTCCTCGCAGTGTGAAAAGCGTGTTTTGGCCTCAACCTTCTGATTTGAAGCTTTGAACCAAAAACATCTGCTCAAATCTACTTTATATTGTTAGTTTTTAGCTCTAGATGATTGCCAGAAAAGATCATGGCTGTATCATTAATGGTTTGTCTGTTACAGCTAGAGAGGCCAAATTGAGCTCCTCTCACTGTGAAAAGCGCGTTTGGCCTCAACTTCTGATTTGAAGCTTGGAACCAAAAACATCTGCTCAAATCTACTTTATATTGTTAGTTTTCAGCTCAAAATGATTGCCAGAAAAGATCATGGCTGTATCATTAACGGTTTGTCTGTTTCAGCAAGAGAGGCCAAATTGAGTTCCTCTCAGTGTGAAAAGCACATTTAGGCCTTGACTTCTGATTTGAAGGTTGGAACCAAAAAAATCTGCTCAAATCTACTTTATATTGTTAGTTTTCAGCTCTAGATGATTGCCAGAAAAGAGCATGGCTGTATCATTAATGGTTTGTCTGTTACAGGTAGAGAGGCCATATTGAGCTTCTCTCAAAAGAGCGTTTCTGCCTCAACCTTCTGATTTGAAGCTTGGAACCAAACACATCTGCTCAAATCTACTTTATATTGTTAGTTTTCAGCTCTAGATGATTGCCAGAAAAGATCATGGCTGTATCATTAATGGTTTGTCTGTTACAGCTAGAGAGGCCATATTGAGCTTCTCTCACTGTGAAAAGAGCGTTTTGGCATCAACCTTCTGATTTGAAGCTTGGAACCAAAAACATCTGCTCAAATCTACTTTAAATTGTTAGTTTTCAGCTCTAGATGATTGCCAGAAAAGATCATGGCTGTATCATTAATGGTTTGTCTGTTACAGCTACAGAGGCCATATAGAGCTTATCTCACTGTGAAAAGAGCGTTTTGGCCCCAACATCTGATTTGAAGCTTGGAACCAAAAACATCTGCTCAAATCTACTTTATATTGTTAGTTTTCAGCTCTAGATGATTGCCAGAAAAGAGCATGGCTGTATCATTAATGGCTTGTCTGTTACAGGTAGAGAGGCCATATTGAGCTTCTCTCACTGTGAAAAGAGCGTTTCTGCCTCAACCTTCTGATTTTAAGCTTGGAACCAAAAACATCTGCTCAAATCTACTTTATATTGTTAGTTTTCAGCTCTAGATGATTGCCAGAAAAGAGCATGGCTGTATCATTAATGGTTTGTCTGTTACAGCTACAGAGGCCATATTGAGCTTCTCTCACTGTGAAAAGAGCGTTTTGGCATTAACCTTCTGATTTGAAGCTTGTAACGAAAAACATCTGCTCCAATCTACTTTATATTGTTAGTTTTCAGCTCTAGATGACTGCCAGAAAAGATCATGGCTGTATCATTAATGGTTTGTCTGTTACAGCTACAGAGGCCATATTGAGCTTCTCTCACTGTGAAAAGAGCGTTTTGGCATCAACCTTCTTATTTGAAGCTTGGAACCAAAAACATCTACTCAAATCTACATTATATTGTTTGTTTTCAGCTCTAGATGATTGCCAGAAAAGATCATGGCTGTATCATTAATGGTTTGCCTGTTACAGCTAGAGAGGCCATTTAGAGCTTATCTCACTGTAAAAAGAGCGTTTTGGCCTCAACCTTCTGATTTGAAGCTTGGAACCAAAAACATCTGCTCAAATCTACTTTATATTGTTATTTTTCAGCTCTAGATGATTGGCAGAAAAGATCATGGCTGTATCATTAATGGTTTGTCTGTTACAGCTAGAGAGGCCAAATTGAGCTTCTCTCACTATGAAAAGAGCGTTTTGGCATCAACCTTCTGATTTGAAGCTTGGAACCAAAAACATCTGCTCAAATCTACTTTATATTGTTAGTTTTCAGCTCAAAATGATTGCCAGAAAATATCATGGCTGTAAAATTAACGGTTTGTCTGTTTCAGCAAGAGAGGCCAAATTGAGCTCCTCTCACTGTGAAAAGCGCGTTTTGGCCTCAACGCTGATTTGAAGGTTGGAACCAAAAAAATCTGCTCAAATCTACTTCATATTGTTAGTGTCAGCTCTAGATGATTGCCAGAAAAGATTATGGCTGTATCATTAACGGTTTGTCTGTTTCAGCAAGAGAGGCCAAATTGAGCTCCTCTCAGTGTGAAAAGCACGTTTTGGCCTTGACTTCTGATTTGAAGCTTGGAACCAAAAACATCTGCTCAAATCTACTTTATATTGTTAGTTTTCAACTCAAATTGATTGCCAGAAAAGATCGTGGCTGTATCAATAACGGTTTGTCTGTTCCAGCTATAGAGGCCAAATTGAGATCCTTTCACTGTGAAAAGCACGTTTTGGACTCAACTTCTGATTTGAAGCTTGGAACCAAAAAAATCTGCTCAAATCTACTTTATATTGTTAGTTTTCAGCTCTAGATGATTGCCAGAAAAGATCATGGCTGTATCATTAATGGTTTGTCTGTTACAGCTACAGAGGCCATATTGAGCTTCTCTCACTGTGAAAAGCACGTTTTGGCCTCAACTTCTGATTTGAAGCTTGGAACCAAAAACATCTGCTCAAATCTACTTTATATTGTTAGTTTTCAGCTCTAGATGATTGCCAGAAAAGATCATGGCTGTATCATTAATGGTTTGTCTGTTACATCTACAGAGGCCATATAGAGCTTCTCTCACTTTGAAAAGAGCGTTTTTGCCTCTACCTTCTGATTTGAAGCTTGGAACCAAAAACATCTGCTCCGATCTACTTTATATTGTTAGTTTTCAGCTCTAGATGATTGCCAGAAAAGATCATGGCTGTATCATTAATGGTTTGTCTGTTACAGCTAGAGAGGCCATATTGAGCTTCTCTCACTGTGAAAAGAACGTTTTGTTCTCAACCTTCTGATTTGAAGCTTGGAACCAAAAAAATCTGCTCCGATCTACTTTATATTGTTAGTTTTCAGCTCTAGATGATTGCCAGAAAAGATCATGGCTGTATCATTAATGGTTTGTCTGTTACAGCTACAGAGGCCATATTGAGCTTCTCTCACTGTGAAAAGAGCGTTTTGGCCTCAACCTTCTGATTTGAAGCTTGGAACAGAAAAACATCTGCTCAAATATACTTTATATTGTTAGTTTTCAGCTCTAGATGATTGCCAAAAAAGATCATGGCTGTATCATTAACAGTTTGTCTGTTCCAGCTAGAGAGGCCAAATTGAGTTCCTCGCAGTGTGAAAAGCGCGTTTTGGCCTCAACTTCTCAATTGAAGCTTGGAACCAAAAAAATCTGCTCAAATCTACTTTATATTGTGAGCTTTCAGCTCAAATGATTGCCAGAAAAGATCATGGCTGTATCATTTACGGTTTGTCTGTTTCAGCAATACAGGCCAAATTGAACTTCTTGTGGTCAGAAAAGTGCGTTTTGGCCTCAACCTTCTGATTTGAAGCTTTGAACCAAAAACATCTGATCAAATCTATTTTATATTGTTAGTTTTCAGCTGTTGATGATTGCCAGAAAAGATTGTGGCTGTATCATTAACGGTTTGTCTGTTCCAGCTACAGAGGCCAAATTGAGTTCCTCGCAGTGTGAAAAGTGCGTTTTGGCCTCAACCTTCTGATTTGAAGCTTTGAACAAAAAACATCTGCTCAAATCTACTTTATATTGTTAGTTTACAGCTCTAGATGATTGCCAGAAAAGATCGTGGCTGTATTATTAACGGTTTGTCTGTTCCACCTAGAGAGGCCAAATTGAGCTCCTCTCAGTTTAAAAAGCGCGTTTTGGCCTAAACCTTCTGATTTGAAGCTTGTAACCAAAAATATCTGCTTAAATCTACTTTATATTGTTGGTTTTTAGCTCTAGATAATTGCCAGAAAAGATCATGACTGTATCATTAACGGTTTGTCTGTTCCAGCTAGAGAGGCCAAATTAAGCTCCTCTCACTGTGAAAAGAGCGTTTTGTTCTCAACCTTCTGATTTGAAGCATGGAACCAAAAGCATCTGCTCAAATCTACTTTATATTGTTATTTTTCAGCTCTAGATGATTGCCAGAAAAGAGCATGGCTGTATCATTAATGGTTTGTCTGTTACAGCTACAGAGGCCATATTGAGCTTCTCTCACTGTGAAAAGAGCGTTTTGGCCTCAACCTTCTGATTTGAAGCGTAGAACCAAAAACATCTGCTCAAATCTACTTTATATTGTTAGTTTTCAGCTCTAGATGATTGCCGCAAAAGATCATGGCTGTATCATTAATGGTTTGTCTGTTACAGCTAGAGAGGCCATATTGAGCTTCTCTCACTGTGAAAAGAGCGTTTTGTTCTCAACCTTCTGATTTGAAGCATGGAACCAAAAACCTCTGCTCAAATCTACTTTATATTGTTAGTTTTCAGCTCTAGATGATTGCCAGAAAAGATCATGGCTGTATCATTAATGGTTTGTCTGTTTCAGCAAGAGAGGCCAAATTCAGCTCCTCATGGTCAGAAAAGCGGGTTTTGGCCTCAACTTCTGAATTGAAGGTTGGAACCAAAAACATCTGCTCAAATCTACTTTGAATTGTTAGTTTTCAGCTCAAACTGAATACCAGAAAAGATTATGGCTGTATCATTAATGGTTTGTCTGTTCCAGAAAGAGAGGCCAAATTGAGCTCCTCTCAGTGTGAAAAGCACATTTTGGCCTTGACTTCTGATTTGAAGCTTGGAACCAAAAACATCTGCTCAAATCTACTTCATATTGTTAGTTTTCAGCTGTTGATGATTGCCAGAAAAGATCATGGCTGTATCACTAATGGTTTGTCTGTTCCAGCTAGAGAGGCCAAATTAAGCTCCTCTCACTGTGAAAAGCGCGTTTTGGCCTCAACCTTCTGATTTTAAGCTTTGAACCAAAAACATCTGATCAAATCTATTTTATATTGTTAGTTTTCAGCTGTTGATGATTGCCAGAAAAGATCGTGGCTGTATCATTAACGGTTTTTCTGTTCCATTTAGAGAGGCCATATTGAGCTCCTCGCAGTGTGAAAAGCGTGTTTTGGCCTCAACCTTCTGATTTGAAGCTTGGAACCAAAAACATCTGCTCAAATCTACTTCATATTGTTAGTTTTCAGCTGTTGATGATTGCCAGAAAAGATCATGGCTGTATCACTAATGGTTTGTCTGTTCCAGCTAGAGAGGCCAAATTGAGCTCCTCGCAGTGTGAAAAGCGCGTTTTGGCCTCAACCTTCTGATTTTAAGCTTTGAACCAAAAACATCTGATCAAATCTATTTTATATTGTTAGTTTTCAGCTGTTGATGATTGCCAGAAAAGATCGTGGCTGTATCATTAACGGTTTGTCTGTTCCATTTAGAGAGGCCAAATTGAGCTCCTCGCAGTGTGAAAAGCGTGTTTTGGCCTCAACCTTCTGATTTGAAGCTTTGAACCAAAAACATCTGCTCAAATCTACTTTATATTGTTAGTTTTTAGCTCTAGATGATTGCCAGAAAAGATCATGGCTGTATCATTAATGGTTTGTCTGTTACAGCTAGAGAGGCCAAATTGAGCTCCTCTCACTGTGAAAAGCGCGTTTGGCCTCAACTTCTGATTTGAAGCTTGGAACCAAAAACATCTGCTCAAATCTACTTTATATTGTTAGTTTTCAGCTCAAAATGATTGCCAGAAAAGATCATGGCTGTATCATTAACGGTTTGTCTGTTTCAGCAAGAGAGGCCAAATTGAGCACCTATCAGTTTGAAAAGCACGTTTTGGCCTCAACGCTGATTTGAAGGTTGGAACCAAAAAAATCTGCTCAAATCTACTTCATTTTGTTAGTGCCAGCTCTAGATGATTGCCAGAAAAGATCATGGCTGTATCATTAACGGTTTGTCTGTTTCAGCAAGAGAGGCCAAATTGAGTTCCTCTCAGTGTGAAAAGCACATTTAGGCCTTGACTTCTGATTTGAAGCTTGGAACCAAAAACATCTGCTCAAATCTACTTTATATTGTTAGTTTTCAGCTCTAGATGATTGCCAGAAAAGAGCATGGCAGTATCATTAATGGTTTGTCTGTTACAGGTAGAGAGGCCATATTGAGCTTCTCTCAAAAGAGCGTTTCTGCCTCAACCTTCTGATTTGAAGCTTGGAACCAAAAACATCTGCTCAAATCTACTTTATATTGTTAGTTTTCAGCTCTAGATGATTGCCAGAAAAGAGCATGGCTGTATCATTAATGGTTTTTCTGTTACAGCTACAGAGCCCATATTGAGCTTCTCTCACTGTGAAAAGAGCATTTTGGCCTCAACCTTCTGATTTGAAGCTTGTAACCAAAAACATCTGCTCCAATCTACTTTATATTGTTATTTTTCAGCTCTAGATGATTGCCAGAAAAGATCATGGCTGTATCATTAATGGTTTGTCTGTTACAGCTACAGAGGCCATATTGAGCTTCTCTCACTGTGAAAAGAGCGTTTTGGCCTCAACCTTCTGATTTGAAGCGTAGAACCAAAAACATCCGCTCAAATCTACTTTATATTGTTAGTTTTCAGCTCTAGATGATTGCCACAAAAGATCATGGCTGTATCATTAATGGTTTGTCTGTTACAGCTAGAGAGGCCATATTGAGCTTCTCTCACTGTGAAAAGAGCGTTTTGTTCTCAACCTTCTGATTTGAAGCATGGAACCAAAAACCTCTGCTCAAATCTACTTTATATTGTTAGTTTTCAGCTCTAGATGATTGCCAGAAAAGAGCATGGCTGTATCATTAATGGTTTGTCTTTCTCAGCAAGAGAGGCCAAATTGAGCTCCTCGTGGTCAGAAAAGCGTGTTTTGGCCTCAACTTCTGAATTGAAACTTGGAACCAAAAAAATCTGCTCAAATCTACTTTATATTGTTAGTTTTCAGCTCAAAATGATTGCCAGAAAAGATCATTGCTGTATCATTAACGGTTTGTCTGTTTCTGCAAGAGAGGCCAAATTGAGTTCCTCTCAGTGTGAAAAGCACTTTTGGCCTTGACTTCTGATTTGAAGCCTGAAACCAAAAACATCTGCTCAAATCTACTTTATATTGTTAGTTTTCAGCTCTAGATGATTGCCAGAAAAGATCATGGCTGTATCATTAATGGCTTGCCTGTTTCAGCAAGAGAGGCCAAATTCAGCTCCTCATGGTCAGAAAAGCGGGTTTTGGCCTCAACTTCTGAATTGAAGGTTGGAACCAAAAACATCTGCTCAAATCTACTTTGAATTGTTAGTTTTCAGCTCAAAATGAATACCAGAAAAGATCATGGCTGTATCATTAATGGTTTGTCTGTTTCAGCAAGAGAGGCCAAATTCAGCTCCTCATGGTCAGAAAAGCGGGTTTTGGCTTCAACTTCTGATTTGAAGCTTGGAACCAAAAACATCTGCTCAAATCTACTTCATATTAGTTTTCAGCTGTTGATGATTGCCAGAAAAGATCATGGCTGTATCACTAATGGTTTGTCTGTTCCAGCTAGAGAGGCCAAATTAAGCTCCTCTCACTGTGAAAAGCGCGTTTTGGCCTCAACCTTCTGATTTGAAGCTTGGAACCAAAAACATCTGCTCCAATCTACTTTATATTGTTAGTTTTCAGCTCTAGGTGACTGCCAGAAAAGATCATGGCTGTATCATTAATGGTTTTTCTGTTACAGCTACAGAGGCCATATTGAGCTTCTCTCACTGTGAAAAGAGCGTTTCTGCCTCAACCTTCTGATTTGAAGCTTGGAACCAAAAACATCTGATCAAATCTATTTTATATTGTTAGTTTTCAGCTGTTGATGATTGCCAGAAAAGATCGTGGCTGTATCATTAACGGTTTGTCTGTTCCATTTAGAGAGGCCAAATTGAGCTCCTCGCAGTGTGAAAAGCGTGTTTTCGCCTCAACCTTCTGATTTGAAGCTTGGAACCAAAAACATCTGCTCAAATCTACTTCATATTGTTAGTTTTCAGCTGTTGATGATTGCCAGAAAAGATCATGGCTGTATCACTAATGGTTTGTCTGTTCCAGCTAGAGAGGCCAAATTAAGCTCCTCTCACTGTGAAAAGCGCGTTTTGGCCTCAACCTTCTGATTTTAAGCTTTGAACCAAAAACATCTGATCAAATCTATTTTATATTGTTAGTTTTCAGCTGTTGATGATTGCCAGAAAAGATCGTGGCTGTATCATTAACGGTTTGTCTGTTCCATTTAGAAAGGCCAAATTGAGCTCCTCGCAGTGTGAAAAGCGTGTTTTGGCCTCAACC
Organism: Cyprinodon diabolis; assembly: GCA_030533445.1. Classification (NCBI taxonomy): domain Eukaryota; kingdom Metazoa; phylum Chordata; class Actinopteri; order Cyprinodontiformes; family Cyprinodontidae; genus Cyprinodon; species Cyprinodon diabolis. The sequence goes on from CM060080.1 coordinate 41,470,530, forward strand.
TTCTGATTTGAAGCTTTGAACCAAAAACATCTGCTCAAATCTAGTTTATATTGTTAGTTTTCAGCTCAAAATGATTGCCAGAAAAGATCATGGCTGTATCATTAACGGTTTGCCTGTTTCACCTAGAGAGGCCAAATTGAGCTCCTCTCACTGTGAAAAGCGCGTTTTGGCCTCAACTTCTGATTTGAAGCTTGGAACCAAAAAAATCTGCTCAAATCTACTTTATATTGTTAGTTTTCAGCTCAAAATGATTGCCAGAAAAGATCATGGCTGTATCATTAACGGTTTGTCTGTTTCCGCAAGAGAGGCCAAATTGAGTTCCTCTCAGTGTGAAAAGCACATTTTGGCCTTGACTTCTGATTTGAAGCCTGGAACCAAAAACATCTGCTCAAATCTACTTTATATTGTTAGTTTTCAGCTCTAGATGATTGCCAGAAAAGAGCATGGCTGTATCATTAATGGTTTTTCTGTTACAGCTACAGAGGCCATATTGAGCTTCTCTCACTGTGAAAAGAGCATTTTGGCCTCAACCTTCTGATTTGAAGCTTTTAACCAAAAACATCTGCTCCAATCTACTTTATATTGTTATTTTTCAGCTCTAGATGATTGCCAGAAAAGATCATGGCTGTATCATTAATGGTTTGTCTGTTACAGCTACAGAGGCCATATTGAGCTTCTCTCACTGTGAAAAGAGCGTTTTGGCCTCAACCTTCTGATTTGAAGCGTAGAACCAAAAACATCTGCTCAAATCTACTTTATATTGTTAGTTTTCAGCTCTAGATGATTGCCACAAAAGATCATGGCTGTATCATTAATGGTTTGTCTGTTACAGCTAGAGAGGCCATATTGAGCTTCTCTCACTGTGAAAAGAGCGTTTTGTTCTCAACCTTCTGATTTGAAGCATGGAACCAAAAACCTCTGCTCAAATCTACTTTATATTGTTAGTTTTCAGCTCTAGATGATTGCCAGAAAAGAGCATGGCTGTATCATTAATGGTTTGTCTTTCTCAGCAAGAGAGGCCAAATTGAGCTCCTCGTGGTCAGAAAAGCGTGTTTTGGCCTCAACTTCTGAATTGAAACTTGGAACCAAAAAAATCTGCTCAAATCTACTTTATATTGTTAGTTTTCAGCTCAAAATGATTGCCAGAAAAGATCATGGCTGTATCATTAATGGTTTGTCTGTTTCAGCAAGAGAGGCCAAATTCAGCTCCTCATGGTCAGAAAAGCGGGTTTTGGCCTCAACTTCTGAATTGAAGGTTGGAACCAAAAACATCTGCTCAAATCTACTTTGAATTGTTAGTTTTCAGCTCAAAATGAATACCAGAAAAGATCATGGCTGTATCATTAATGGTTTGTCTGTTCCAGAAAGAGAGGCCAAATTGAGGTCCTCTCAGTGTGAAAAGCACATTTTGGCCTTGACTTCTGATTTGAAGCTTGGAACCAAAAACATCTGCTCAAATCTACTTCATATTGTTAGTTTTCAGCTGTTGATGATTGCCAGAAAAGATCATGGCTGTATCACTAATGGTTTGTCTGTTCCAGCTAGAGAGGCCAAATTAAGCTCCTCTCACTGTGACTTTGACTTTTAACATCACTTTATTTACACAATTCAAACATATATACAATTGACGTAAAACAAGTGTCAGTTAAAAATCATTATTATAGTAAAACAAGTGTCAGTTAAAAATCATCAAATGAGGAGCTTGTTAAAATGCAGTTCTCCATCATCTGACACTACATAAAATGTTTTTAAAACCCCACAACTGAATAAAATCCTCAATGTTCTGTGAGGCTCTGTGGAAGTGAAACTCCAGCCTGATCCTGGCTTTAAGGTTGCACTTCCACAGAGCCACGGCGTCAAGGTGAGGTCTCTCCTGCAGTCTGTCTCTACGGGACAAATAAATAGCCAGTTTAGCTTCACTGATTAAAAAGTTCAAAAGTCTGGCCTTTGTCTTGTTGCCCTTGTTTTGACACACTCCTCCAATAAATAGAGAAGTTGTAAAAACGGAGCTAAAAAGACTAAAAACATTTGCTAAAAGGCTAAAAATTGTCTTTAGTCTGACGCATCCATAAAAACATGAAAAACATTTTCAGACAGACTGCAGAAGGGACATTCGTTTAAAACACCCTGATAGATGACGGATAAAAACGAGTTTGTGGCGATGGCGCCATGTAGAATCCTCCATTGGAGATCACCAGTTCTTTTTTTAATTGGAGGCTTATATAAAGTCCTCCACTGGGGTGCTCTGCCAGCAATTTTATCCGTCCATAAGCAGACTGCGCGGTTCACAAGGTGTCTTTGAGTCATCATTTTTGAGCAGGCTCGATAAACAGTTTTTTGGTCCATGTTGAATAAAACCATCTTCTGTGGGTCCAGGCTGGAGAGCAGAGGTCCACTTTGGTCGGGGAGCTCGGTGTATAGGGTCAAGCCAGGAAAGGAGTCCGTTGGGTCTGGTTGGCTCAGTCCTTCGCAGTAGTCAGAGAGAAGGCTCCTCTCCTTGGCCGACAGCTTTCCCCTCAAGAGGTCCAGGAAGCGCCGCAGCAGCCTGGCGGACCGTACCCCCATCACGGAACCCATGGCCTCGATGTTGGAGAGGGACGGTCCTGCGGTCTCCACCAGCTGTTTCAAGGTTGTCATCTTGGATCGGCGCAGCGCCTCCGACAGCCCTGGTCCCGCACGGTCGCACACGTCCAGCCTCGACCCACAGATCAAGGGCTCCTGTAGAAGCCAGTGCAGAGAGTTAATCGTTTGGGATGGTTTTAGTTTAAACAGGGCACATGATTTAAAAACGCCCTGATAAAATTTCGGCAACCCCCTTAAGTTTAAAAGACTTAAATCTGTTAAAAACAGAGCCGCATCAAGCCCCAGGTTATTAACGCGTTTTAAAACGCAGCTGGCCACGTCCCTCCACACTAAGTCGAGTGGCCCTGACAGGTATTTTTGAACAAAACGTAATCTAAAAGCTGCCGTTCTCCCGGCTAGGTGAACAAGGCCCTGGCCCCCCTCTTCTCTGGGTAAAAACAATACAGACTGTGGCACCCAATGAAACCCGTTCCAAAAGAAGTCGACCATTTTGGCTTGTATGTTGGCCAACAAATTGGATGGTGGATCCAGGCAGGAGAGTTTGTGCCACAGCTGTGAAGCAACAAGGTTATTTAAAACTAAAACCCTTCCCCTGTGTGACATGTGGGAGTGTAGCCATCTCCACTTTTCAAGTTTACTTTCTATTCTTTGTTCCAGGTTTTCCCAGTTCTTTTTTTCAGTGTTTTCGTTGCCTAAAAACAAACCAAGATATTTAAAACCATCTCTTCTCCATAAAAGTCCTTGAGGGAGAACTGGGAGTCCTTCACGCCATTCACCCACTGCCAGGGCTTCGCTTTTTCCCCAGTTCACCCTCGCAGAAGATAAAATGGAGAACTTATTTGTTATTTCGGTCAGTTTGTCAACATCTTGTTGGTTTCTGGTAAAAACAACAACATCATCAGCATAGGCAGATAAAACCACTCTACTGTTAAAACCAGGTAAAACCAAACCATGAACACTGGAACGTATCTTTTGAAGCAGGGGTTCCAGGGAGAGCGCGTAGAGCATCCCGGACAGAGCGCAGCCTTGCCGAACACCTCTACGCACCCTAAAAGGAGCACACAGGTTACCGTTAATCTTTAACATGCTCTCAATGCCACTGTACATCACCTTGATCTTGGCGATCAGACCGGCGCCGAACCCAAACTTCTCCAGCACTTGCCACATGAAGCTGTGCTCGACGCGATCAAACGCCTTTTCTTGATCTAATGCGATCAAGCCAGTTCTTAGACCCAATGAACCGGAGACCTCCAAAACGTCCCGAATTAGGTAGATATTATCTACCATGGACCTGCCGGGGACGCAGTAGGTCTGGTCCCGGTGGACAACCTGCTCCATAGCTTCCCTCAGCCGGGTAGCCAAGGCTTTGGAGAGGATCTTATAGTCGGTGCAGAGGAGAGACACAGGGCGCCAGTTCCTGATGTCCTGCAGATTCCCTTTCTTGGGCAGGAGGGCGATAACTGCCCTACGACACGAAAGTGGGAGCGAACCTGCGGCCAGACTCTCATTGTACACATCCAGCAGGTCCTCTGCCAAGATGTCCCAGTAGGCTTTGAAGAACTCTACAGTAAGACCGTCGATGCCTGGGGCCTTCTGGCCCTGCATACTCAGGAGGGCTGTGTGGAGCTCCTGAAGTCCCAGCGGGCGCGCCAGCCGTAGCTTACTCTCACCCGACACCTGAGGCAGCCCACCGCAGAACTCCTCTAGGAGCCCCTCGTTCTCCTTATACTCACTCTCGAACAGAGAGGAGTAAAACTCAACAGCCCTCCTCCTAATCTGGCCTGGTTCACTCAGCTGCTGCCCTGTGTTGGACAGTAAGGAATGGATCGCCTTCCTCTGCCCTCGTTTCCTCTCCAGGCTGAAGAAAAAGCTAGAGGGAGCATCCATCTCTGTGATGTTCTGCACCCGAGACCTGACCAACACGCCTTGGACTTTAGACTCCAGCAGGTTGGCTAGAACCAGCCTTTTGGATTTGAGAGCTTCAATATGCCCTCGATTTCCTGTGGAATCACTTAGATTTTCTAGTTCCACTATGTTCATCTCCAGATCTCTAATAGATCTGGTGACATCACGAGTGACATTAAGAGTGTGCTGCTGACAGAGTTGCTTGATTTGAACTTTTCCATGGTCCCACCACTGCCTTAGACAAGTAAAATCCCCCTTTCTTTGTCTAAAAACAGTCCAAAAATAACTTAGAGCTTCTCTAAAACTACGATCGTATGTTAAAGCCAGATTAAAATGCCAGTAGGCGCTTTTAGGTAAAATGTTTGTGATAAAAACATTTCCTAAAAGCAATGAGTGGTCGGTAAAAGCTACTGGTAAAATCTGACATGTTTTAAACACATTAAAATGGTGTTTAAAACAATAAAAATGATCAATACGAGCTAAAGAGATGCGGCCTTGTTTAACGTGGGACCATGTGTACTGTCTGGAACCTGTATGCATCCTCCTCCACACATCCACCAGGCCGTGGGACGAGACCAGCTGCCGCAGGATTTGCTGGGAAGCTTGATGAGGCTCTTTGTGGTTTCTGTCTAACAGGTCGTTTTCTGTACAGTTAAAATCTCCGCCTAAAAAAACATAATCATCAGACCCACAATCTCCCATCCTCTCCCCGATTTTCTCTAAAAAATTCTTCCTCTCTGCACCGACATTAGGAGCATAAATATTGATAAAAACCAGGTTAAAATGATCAAAACTAGCTTTTACTAAAAGACATCTTCCCTGGACGATATTTTCTACATTAAAAGAATTTGGGGTAAAAGCCGAGGAAAATAGGAGGCCCACCCCAGAACTCTGGGAGGTGCCATGGCTAAAAAAAATTTCCCCCTTACACTCTTTGCGCCAGTCTGCTTCATTTTTAAGATCACTGTGTGTTTCTTGTAAAAATAATACACTAATTCTTTTTTGGTTTATCATTTCATAAATCATAGTGCGTTTTACAGCCTTCCTAGCTCCATTGACATTTAAAGAAGCTATTTTAAAATTGTCCATGTTGAGTAAAAGGCTAAAAACAACACCACAATAAAACAAACAAAAATATAAGTTAATACACATCATTGTTTCAAAGTTGTTTTCTCACTTTTCCCATTAATTTCCTTAGTCTGTAAATCTCTGTATCAGAAAGCCCAGATTCCTCTTTTCTTCTAATGTAATATCTTGCTGAGAAATAAAAAGTTTTTAGATTAGGAAAATGTTTTTCTAATTTTATTCCTCTTAAACCTTTTGTCTCCTGGAGAAAGTTAATAAAAGATTCAATTGGATAACGTGCTTCTGTACTGTTGCTCGGAGTGAGAGACACCTCACTGCTGTCAGACAGCTCCCCCTCACTATCACTGCTATCAGACAGATCTTTTTTCTCTGTGGTCAGCATGCAGGCTTGCTTGCTGGTTTGGACAGCAGCTACTACATTTTTTCTTTTGCTTCTCCTTTGTAATTTCAAAGGAGCCTCCTGCTCCATCACTTGCTCTCCCTCACCTTGCTTCTCCACATTCACCTCCCCTCCATCAGCCACCACCTCACCTTTCCCTCCCTGATCTCCACACACACCATCCTGCTCCATTTCACCCAGATTTTCCCTCTCCTCACCATTCACACAAGTTTCCCCTCCACCACACACCACCGTGCTCCCCTCACTCACCACACAATCACTCTGTGGATTCATGGTTCCATCCACGTCCACGCTCTCCCCTCCATCGGCTCCGGATGCCGTGGGTCCCTCAGCGGCTACGCTGGAGTTCCCCGCGGAGCCAGGCTGCTCCGCCGCGGCAGGCTCCCACCTCCGCTACAGCAGCAGCGGGCTGCTGCTCCGCTGCAGCCGGCAGGGCCGGTTCGGCTCGGTTCGGGCACATTTTTATCAAATGTCCCTCCTGCCCACAACCAAAACACTTCATGGTGGACGATGTTGCAAACAGGATGTAATCAAAATCATCAATCTTCACCCTGAAGCGCAGGTTGAGCTCCTCGTCACGTTTGTTCAAAATCATGAAGAGCTGCCTCCTGTGAGAAACAACATGTTTCAGTAAAGGTGATTTACACCCCGACAAGATCTTTTTAACGGGGGAAACCACCTTCCCGTGACGTGACAGCTCTCTGACGAGGAACTCATCGCTGACAAAAGGAGGGACATTTGACAAAATGATTTTGGTGGCAGGCTGCGTGAGCGGCGACACCTGAAGGAACGAGCCGTTCACCGAAATGCCCGACTCCACCAACAGGTTCGCCTGCTCCACCTTTTCCACAAAAAGCACTGCAGCTCCGTTCATCCGGGCTGCAGACTTGATGGAACTGTGCCCGATAACCTCGCCGACAGCCAGACAAACATCCTCCACGCTGCACGGAGAACCAGCACCCACCTTGATGCCGTTCCTCCGAGTCAGCGTGGAGAAACCTCCCGAACTCCCCACCACAACCATGGCGTTAAAAGACGCCGACCTGCCGCCGGGTAGAACCCGACGGCCCCACAACCCACAAAAACCACCAAACAACTAGAAAAACACCAAAAACACAATTATATACACAATATTTACATACACCAAGTGAAAAAAGGAAAGAAAAAGTAAGAAAAATCCACTCAAACAGAGTTTTTCTCACGCGCTCTCTCTTCCACTTCTCCACTCACACTCCACCCACTTTGGCCCCAGCTTCTGATTGGAAGCTTGGAACCAAAAACATCTGCTCAAATCTATTTTATATTGTTAGTTTTCAGCTGTTGATGATTGCCAGAAAAGATCGTGGCTGTATCATTGACGGTTTGTCTGTTCCATTTAGAGAGGCCAAATTGAGCTCCTCCCAGTGTGAAAAGCGTGTTTTGGCCTCAACCTTCTGATTTGAAGCTTGGAACCAAAAACATCTGCTCAAATCTACTTCATATTGTTAGTTTTCAGCTGTTGATGATTGCCAGAAAAGATCATGGCTGTATCACTAATGGTTTGTCTGTTCCAGCTAGAGAGGCCAAATTAAGCTCCTCTCACTGTGAAAAGCGCGTTTTGGCCTCAACCTTCTGATTTTAAGCTTTGAACCAAAAACATCTGATCAAATCTATTTTATATTGTTAGTTTTCAGCTGTTGATGATTGCCAGAAAAGATCGTGACTGTATCATTAACGGTTTGTCTGTTCCATTTAGAGAGGCCAAATTGAGCTCCTCGCAGTGTGAAAAGCGTGTTTTGGCCTCAACCTTCTGATTTGAAGCTTTGAACCAAAAACATCTGCTAAAATCTACTTTATATTGTTAGTTTTTAGCTCTAGATGATTGCCAGAAAAGATCATGGCTGTATCATTAATGGTTTGTCTGTTACAGCTAGAGAGGCCATATAGAGCTTTTCTCACTGTGAAAAGAGCGTTTTGGCCTCAACCTTCTGATTTGAAGCTTGGAACCAAAAACATCTGCTCAAATCTACTTTATATTGTTAGTTTTCAGCTCAAAATGATTGCCAGAAAAGATCATGGCTGTATCATTAACGGTTTGCCTGTTTCACCTAGAGAGGACAAATTGAGCACCTATCAGTTTGAAAAGCACATTTTGGACTCGACTTCTGATTTGAAGCTTGGAACCAAAAACATCTGCTCAAATCTACTTCATATTTTTAGTTTTCAGCTCTAGATGATTGCCAGAAAAGAGCATGGCTGTAACATTAACGGTTTGTCTGTTTCAGCAAGAGAGGCCAAATTGAGCCCCTCTGACTGTGAAAAGCGCGTTCTTGGCCTCAACTCTGATTTGAAGGTTGGAACCAAAAAAATCTGCTCAAATCTACTTCATTTTGTTAGTGCCAGCTCTAGATGATTGCCAGAAAAGATCATGGCTGTATCATTAACGGTTTGTCTGTTTCAGGTAGAGAGGCCAAATTGAGTTCCTCTCAGTGTGAAAAGCACATTTAGGCCTTGACTTCTGATTTGAAGCTTGGAACCAAAAACATCTGCTCAAATCTACTTTATATTGTTAGTTTTCAGCTCTAGATGATTGCCAGAAAAGAGCATGGCTGTAACATTAACGGTTTGTCTGTTTCAGCAAGAGAGGCCAAATTGAGCCCCTCTGACTGTGAAAAGCGCGTTTTGGCCTCAACGCTGATTTGAAGGTTGGAACCAAAAAAATCTGCTCAAATCTACTTCATTTTGTTAGTGCCAGCTCTAGATGATTGCCAGAAAAGATCATGGCTGTATCATTAACGGTTTGTCTGTTTCAGCAAGAGAGGCCATATTGAGTTCCTCTCAGTGTGAAAAGCACATTTAGGCCTTGACTTCTGATTTGAAGCTTGGAACCAAAAACATCTGCTCAAATCTACTTTATATTGTTAGTTTTCAGCTCTAGACGATTGCCAGAAAAGATGATGGCTGCATAATAAACAGTTTGTATGTTTCACCTAGAGAGGCCAAATTTAGCTCTTCGCAGTTTGAAAAGCGCGTTTTGGCCTTAACCTTCTGATTTGAAGCTTGTAACCAAAAATATCTGCTTAAATCTACTTTATATTGTTAGTTTTTAGCTCTAGATAATTGCCAGAAAAGATCATGACTGTATCATTAACGGTTTGTCTGTTCCAGCTAGAGAGGCCAAATTAAACTCCTCTCACTGTGAAAAGAGCGTTTTGTTCTCAACCTTCTGATTTGAAGCATGGAACCAAAAACATCTGCTCAAATCTACTTTATATTGTTATTTTTCAGCTCTAGATGATTGCCAGAAAAGAGCATGGCTGTATCATTAATGGTTTGTCTGTTACAGGTAGAGAGGCCATATTGAGCTTCTCTCACTGTGAAAAGAGCGTTTCTGCCTCAACCTTCTGATTTGAAGCTTGGAACCAAAAACATCTGCTCAAATCTACTTTATATTGTTAGTTTTCAGCTCTAGATGATTGCCAGAAAAGAGCATGGCTGTATCATTAATGGTTTTTCTGTTACAGCTACAGAGGCCATATTGAACTTCTCTCACTGTGAAAAGAGCGTTTTGGCCTCAACCTTCTGATTTGAAGCTTGGAACCAAAAACATCTGCTCCAATCTACTTTATATTGTTAGTTTTCAGCTCTAGATGACTGCCAGAAAAGATCATGGCTGTATCATTAATGGTTTTTCTGTTACAGCTACAGAGGCCATATTGAGCTTCTCTCACTGTGAAAAGAGCGTTTCTGCCTCAACCTTCTGATTTGAAGCTTGGAACCAAAAACATCTGCTCCAATCTACTTTATATTGTTAGTTTTCAGCTCTAGATGATTGCCAGAAAAGATCATGGCTGTATCATTAATGGTTTGTCTGTTACAGCTACAGAGGCCATATTGAGCTTCTCTCACTGTGAAAAGAGCGTTTTGGCCTCAACCTTCTGATTTGAAGCTTGGAACCAAAAACATCTGCTCCAATCTACTTTATATTGTTAGTTTTCAGCTCTAGATGACTGCCAGAAAAGATCATGGCTGTATCATTAATGGTTTGTCTGTTACAGCTACAGAGGCCATATTGAGCTTCTCTCTCTGTGAAAAGAGCGTTTTGGCATCAACCTTCTGATTTGAAGCTTGGAACCAAAAACATCTGCTCAAATCTACTTTATATTGTTAGTTTTCAGCTCTAGATGATTGCCAGAAAAGATCATGGCTGTATCATTAATGGTTTGTCTGTTACAGCTAGAGAGGCCATTTAGAGCTTATCTCACTGTTAAAAGAGCGTTTTGGCCTCAACCTTCTGATTTGAAGCTTGGAACCAAAAACATCTGCTCAAATCTACTTTCTATTGTTAGTTTTCAGCTCTAGATGATTGGCAGAAAAGATCATGGCTGTATCATTAATGGTTTGTCTGTTACAGCTAGAGAGGCCAAATTGAGCTCCTCTCACTGTGAAAAGCGCATTTTGGCCTCAACTTCTGATTTGAAGCTTGGAACCAAAAACATCTGCTCAAATCTACTTCATATTGTTAGTGTCAGCTCTAGATGATTGCCAGAAAAGATCGTGGCTGTATTATTAACGGTTTGTCTGTTCCACCTAGAGAGGCCAAATTGAGCTCCTCTCAGTGTAAAAAGGGCGTTTTGGCCTCAACTTCTCAATTGAAGCTTGGAACCAAAAAAATCTGCTCAAATCTACTTTATATTGTGAGCTTTCAGCTCAAATGATTGCCAGAAAAGATCATGGCTGTATCATTTACGGTTTGTCTGTTTCAGCAAGACAGGCCAAATTGAGCTTCTTGTGGTCAGAAAAGTGCGTTTTGGCCTCAACTTCTCAATTGAAGCTTGGAACCAAAAAAATCTGCTCAAATCTACTTTATATTGTTAGTTTTCAGCTCTAGACGATTGCCAGAAAAGATCATGGCTGCATAATAAACAGTTTGTATGTTTCACCTAGAGAGGCCAAATTTAGCTCTTCGCAGTTTGAAAAGCGCGTTTTGGCCTAAACCTTCTGATTTGAAGCTTGTAACCAAAAATATCTGCTTAAATCTACTTTATATTGTTAGTTTTTAGCTCTAGATAATTGCCAGAAAAGATCATGACTGTATCATTAACGGTTTGTCTGTTCCAGCTAGAGAGGCCAAATTAAGCTCCTCTCACTGTGAAAAGAGCGTTTTGTTCTCAACCTTGTGATTTGAAGCATGGAACCAAAAACATCTGCTCAAATCTACTTTATATTGTTATTTTTCAGCTCTAGATGATTGCCAGAAAAGAGCATGGCTGTATCATTAATGGTTTGTCTGTTACAGCTACAGAGGCCATATTGAGCTTCTCTCACTGTGAAAAGAGCGTTTTGGCCTCAACCTTCTGATTTGAAGCGTAGAACCAAAAACATCTGCTCAAATCTACTTTATATTGTTAGTTTTCAGCTCTAGATGATTGCCACAAAAGATCATGGCTGTATCATTAATGGTTTGTCTGTTACAGCTAGAGAGGCCATATTGAGCTTCTCTCACTGTGAAAAGAGCGTTTTGGCCTCAACCTTCTGATTTGAAGCTTGGAACCAAAAACATCTGCTCAAATCTACTTTAAATTGTTACTTTTCAGCTCTAGATGATTGCCAGAAAAGAGCATGGCTGTATCATTAATGGTTTGTCTTTCTCAGCAAGAGAGGCCAAATTGAGCTCCTCGTGGTCAGAAAAGCGTGTTTTGGCCTCAACTTCTGAATTGAAACTTGGAACCAAAAAAATCTGCTCAAATCTACTTTATATTGTTAGTTTTCAGCTCAAAATGATTGCCAGAAAAGATCATTGCTGTATCATTAACGGTTTGTCTGTTTCCGCAAGAGAGGCCAAATTGAGTTCCTCTCAGTGTGAAAAGCACATTTTGGCCTTGACTTCTGATTTGAAGCCTGAAACCAAAAACATCTGCTCAAATCTACTTTATATTGTTAGTTTTCAGCTCTAGATGATTGCCAGAAAAGATCATGGCTGTATCATTAATGGTTTGTCTGTTACAGCTAGAGAGGCCATATAGAGCTTATCTCACTGTGAAAAGAGAGTTTTGGCCTCAACCTTCTGATTGGAAGCCTGGAACCAAAAACATCTGCTCAAATCTACTTTATATTGTTAGTTTTCAGCTCTAGATGATTGCCAGAAAAGATCATGGCTGTATCATTAATGGTTTGTCTGTTTCAGCAAGAGAGGCCAAATTCAGCTCCTCATGGTCAGAAAAGCGGGTTTTGGCCTCAATTTCTGAATTGAAGGTTGGAACCAAAAACATCTGCTCAAATCTACTTTGAATTGTTAGTTTTCAGCTCAAAATGAATACCAGAAAAGATCATGGCTGTATCATTAATGGTTTGTCTGTTCCAGAAACAGAGGCCAAATTGAGCTCCTCTCAGTGTGAAAAGCACATTTTAGCCTTGACTTCTGATTTGAAGCTTGGAACCAAAAACATCTGCTCAAATCTACTTCATATTGTTAGTTTTCAGCTGTTGATGATTGCCAGAAAAGATCATGGCTGTATCACTAATGGTTTGTCTGTTCCAGCTAGAGAGGCCAAATTAAGCTCCTCTCACTGTGAAAAGCGCGTTTCGGCCTCAACCTTCTGTTTTTAAGCTTTGAACCTAAAACATCTGATCAAATCTATTTTATATTGTTAGTTTTCAGCTGTTGATGATTGCCAGAAAAGATCGTGGCTATATCATTAACGGTTTGTCTGTTCCATTTAGAGAGGCCAAATTGAGCTCCTCGCAGTGTGAAAAGCGTGTTTTGGCCTCAACCTTCTGATTTGAAGCTTTGAACCAAAAACATCTGCTCAAATCTACTTTATATTGTTAGTTTTTAGCTCTAGATGATTGCCAGAAAAGATCATGGCTGTATCATTAATGGTTTGTCTGTTACAGCTAGAGAGGCCATATAGAGCTTATCTCACTGTGAAAAGAGCGTTTTGGCCTCAACCTTCTGATTTGAAGCTTGGAACCAAAAACATCTGCTCAAATCTACTTTATATTTTTAGTTTTCAGCTCTAGATGGTTGGCAGAAAAGATCATGGCTGTATCATTAATGGTTTGTCTGTTACAGCTAGAGAGGCCAAATTGAGCTTCTCTCACTGTGAAAAGCGCGTTTGGCCTCTACTTCTGATTTGAAGCTTGGAACCAAAAACATCTGCTCAAATCTACTTTATATTGTTAGTTTTCAGCTCAAAATGATTGCCAGAAAAGATCATGGCTGTATCATTAACGGTTTGCCTGTTTCACCTAGAGAGGACAAATTGAGCACCTATCAGTTTGAAAAGCACGTTTTGGACTCGACTTCTGATTTGAAGCTTGGAACCAAAAACATCTGCTCAAATCTACTTCATATTTTTAGTTTTCAGCTCTAGATGATTGCCAGAAAAGAGCATGGCTGTAACATTAACGGTTTGTCTGTTTCAGCAAGAGAGGCCAAATTGAGCCCCTCTGACTGTGAAAAGCGCGTTTTGGCCTCAACGCTGATTTGAAGGTTGGAACCAAAAAATCCTCTTCAAATCTACTTCATTTTGTTAGTGCCAGCTCTAGATGATTGCCAGAAAAGATCATGGCTGTATCATTAACGGTTTGTCTGTTTCAGGTAGAGAGGCCAAATTGAGTTCCTCTCAGTGTGAAAAGCACATTTAGGCCTTGACTTCTGATTTGAAGCTTGGAACCAAAAACATCTGCTCAAATCTACTTTATATTGTTAGTTTTCAGCTCTAGATGATTGTCAGAAAAGAGCATGGCTGTAACATTAACGGTTTGTCTGTTTCAGCAAGAGAGGCCAAATTGAGCCCCTCTGACTGTGAAAAGCGCGTTTTGGCCTCAACGCTGATTTGAAGGTTGGAACCAAAAAAATCTGCTCAAATCTACTTCATTTTGATAGTGCCAGCTCTAGATGATTGCCAGAAAAGATCGTGGCTGTATCATTAACGGTTTGTCTGTTTCAGCAAGAGAGGCCAAATTGAGTTCCTCTCAGTGTGAAAAGCACATTTAGGCCTTGACTTCTGATTTGAAGCTTGGAACCAAAAACATCTGCTCAAATCTACTTTATATTGTTAGTTTTCAGCTCTAGATGATTGCCAGAAAAGAGCATGGCTGTATCATTAATGGTTTGTCTGTTACAGGTAGAGAGGCCATATTGAGCTTCTCTCACTGTGAAAAGAGCATTTTGGCCTCAACCTTCTGATTTGAAGCTTGTAACCAAAAACATCTGCTCCAATCTACTTTATATTGTTAGTTTTCAGCTCTAGATGATTGCCAGAAAAGATCATGGCTGTATCATTAATGGTTTGTCTGTTACAGCTACAGAGGCCATATTGAGCTTCTCTCACTGTGAAAAGAGCGTTTTGACCTCAACCTTCTGATTTGAAGCTTGGAACCAAAAACATCTGCTCCAATCTACTTTATATTGTTAGTTTTCAGCTCTAGATGACTGCCAGAAAAGATCATGGCTGTATCATTAATGGTTTGTCTGTTACAGCTACAGAGGCCATATTGAGCTTCTCTCACTGTGAAAAGAGCGTTTCTGCCTCAACCTTCTGATTTGAAGCTTGGAACCAAAAACATCTGCTCAAATCTACTTTATATTGTTAGTTTTCAGCTCTAGATGATTGCCAGAAAAGAGCATGGCTGTATCATTAATGGTTTTTCTGTTACAGCTACAGAGGCCATATTGAGCTTCTCTCACTGTGAAAAGAGCGTTTTGGCCTCAACCTTCTGATTTGAAGCTTGTAACCAAAAACATCTGCTCCAATCTACTTTATATTGTTAGTTTTCAGCTCTAGATGATTGCCAGAAAAGATCATGGCTGTATCATTAATGGTTTGTCTGTTACAGCTACAGAGGCCATATTGAGCTTCTCTCACTGTGAAAAGAGCGTTTTGGCCTCAACCTTCTGATTTGAAGCTTGTAACCAAAAACATCTGCTCCAATCTACTTTATATTGTTAGTTTTCAGCTCTAGATGATTGCCAGAAAAGATCATGGCTGTATCATTAATGGTTTGTCTGTTACAGCTAGAGAGGCCATTTAGAGCTTATCTCACTGTGAAAAGAGCGTTTTGGCCTCAACCTTCTGATTTGAAGCTTGGAACCAAAAACATCTGCTCAAATCTACTTTATATTGTTAGTTTTCAGCTCTAGATGATTGCCAGAAAAGAGCATGGCTGTATCATTAATGGTTTTTCTGTTACAGCTACAGAGGCCATATTGAGCTTCTCTCACTGTGAAAAGAGCGTTTTGGCCTCAACCTTCTGATTTGAAGCTTGTAACCAAAAACATCTGCTCCAATCTACTTTATATTGTTAGTTTTCAGCTCTAGATGATTGCCAGAAAAGATCATGGCTGTATCATTAATGGGTTGTCTGTTACAGCTACAGAGGCCATATTGAGCTTCTCTCACTGTGAAAAGAGCGTTTTGGCATCAACCTTCTGATTTGAAGCTTGGAACCAAAAACATCTGCTCAAATCTACTTTATATTGTTAGTTTTCAGCTCTAGATGATTGCCAGAAAAGATCATGGCTGTATCATTAATGGTTTGTCTGTTACAACTCCAGAGGCCAAAATGGCATTATCTCACTGTGAAAAGAGCGTTTTGGCCTCAACTTCTGATTTGAAGCTTGGAACCAAAAACATCTGCTCAAATCTACTTCATATTGTTAGTGTCAGCTCTAGATGATTGCCAGAAAAGATCATGGCTGTATCATTAACGGTTTGTCTGTTTCAGCAAGAGAGGCCAAATTGAGCTCCTCTCAGTGTGAAAAGCACGTTTTGGCCTTGACTTCTGATTTGAAGCTTGGAACCAAAAACATCTGCTCAAATCTACTTTATATTGTTAGTTTTCAACTCAAATTGATTGCCAGAAAAGATCGTGGCTGTATCAATAACGGTTTGTCTGTTCCAGCTAGAGAGGCCAAATTGAGATCCTTTCACTGTGAAAAGCACGTTTTGGACTCAACTTCTGATTTGAAGCATGGAACCAAAAACATCTGCTGAAATCTACTTTATATTGTCAGTTTTCAGCTGTTGATATTGCCAGAAAAGATCATGGCTGTATCATTAATGGTTTGTCTGTTACAGCTAGAGAGGCCAAATTGAGTTCCTCTCAGTGTGAAAAGCACATTTAGGCCTTGACTTCTGATTTGAAGCTTGGAACCAAAAACATCTGCTCAAATCTACTTTATATTGTTAGTTTTCAGCTCTAGATGATTGCCAGAAAAGAGCATGGCTGTATCATTAATGGTTTGTCTGTTACAGGTAGAGAGGCCATATTGAGCTTCTCTCACTGTGAAAAGAGCATTTTGGCCTCAACCTTCTGATTTGAAGCTTGTAACCAAAAACATCTGCTCCAATCTACTTTATATTGTTAGTTTTCAGCTCTAGATGATTGCCAGAAAAGATCATGGCTGTATCATTAATGGTTTGTCTGTTACAGCTACAGAGGCCATATTGAGCTTCTCTCACTGTGAAAAGAGCGTTTTGACCTCAACCTTCTGATTTGAAGCTTGGAACCAAAAACATCTGCTCCAATCTACTTTATATTGTTAGTTTTCAGCTCTAGATGACTGCCAGAAAAGATCATGGCTGTATCATTAATGGTTTGTCTGTTACAGCTACAGAGGCCATATTGAGCTTCTCTCACTGTGAAAAGAGCGTTTCTGCCTCAACCTTCTGATTTGAAGCTTGGAACCAAAAACATCTGCTCAAATCTACTTTATATTGTTAGTTTTCAGCTCTAGATGATTGCCAGAAAAGAGCATGGCTGTATCATTAATGGTTTTTCTGTTACAGCTACAGAGGCCATATTGAGCTTCTCTCACTGTGAAAAGAGCGTTTTGGCCTCAACCTTCTGATTTGAAGCTTGTAACCAAAAACATCTGCTCCAATCTACTTTATATTGTTAGTTTTCAGCTCTAGATGATTGCCAGAAAAGATCATGGCTGTATCATTAATGGTTTGTCTGTTACAGCTACAGAGGCCATATTGAGCTTCTCTCACTGTGAAAAGAGCGTTTTGGCCTCAACCTTCTGATTTGAAGCTTGTAACCAAAAACATCTGCTCCAATCTACTTTATATTGTTAGTTTTCAGCTCTAGATGATTGCCAGAAAAGATCATGGCTGTATCATTAATGGTTTGTCTGTTACAGCTAGAGAGGCCATTTAGAGCTTATCTCACTGTGAAAAGAGCGTTTTGGCCTCAACCTTCTGATTTGAAGCTTGGAACCAAAAACATCTGCTCAAATCTACTTTATATTGTTAGTTTTCAGCTCTAGATGATTGCCAGAAAAGAGCATGGCTGTATCATTAATGGTTTTTCTGTTACAGCTACAGAGGCCATATTGAGCTTCTCTCACTGTGAAAAGAGCGTTTTGGCCTCAACCTTCTGATTTGAAGCTTGTAACCAAAAACATCTGCTCCAATCTACTTTATATTGTTAGTTTTCAGCTCTAGATGATTGCCAGAAAAGATCATGGCTGTATCATTAATGGTTTGTCTGTTACAGCTACAGAGGCCATATTGAGCTTCTCTCACTGTGAAAAGAGCGTTTTGGCATCAACCTTCTGATTTGAAGCTTGGAACCAAAAACATCTGCTCAAATCTACTTTATATTGTTAGTTTTCAGCTCTAGATGATTGCCAG
Organism: Cyprinodon diabolis; assembly: GCA_030533445.1. NCBI lineage: Eukaryota > Metazoa > Chordata > Actinopteri > Cyprinodontiformes > Cyprinodontidae > Cyprinodon > Cyprinodon diabolis. The sequence goes on from CM060080.1 coordinate 41,488,128, forward strand.
AAAAGATCATGGCTGTATCATTAATGGTTTGTCTGTTACAGCTAGAGAGGCCATTTAGAGCTTATCTCACTGTGAAAAGAGCGTTTTGGCCTCAACCTTCTGATTTGAAGCTTGGAACCAAAAACATCTGCTCAAATCTACTTTATATTGTTAGTTTTCTGCTCTAGATGATTGCCAGAAAAGATCATGGCTGTATCATTAATGGTTTGTCTGTTACAACTCCAGAGGCCAAAATGGCATTATCTCACTGTGAAAAGAGCGTTTTGGCCTCAACTTCTGATTTGAAGCTTGGAACCAAAAACATCTGCTCAAATCTACTTCATATTGTTAGTGTCAGCTCTAGATGATTGCCAGAAAAGATCATGGCTGTATCATTAACGGTTTGTCTGTTTCAGCAAGAGAGGCCAAATTGAGCTCCTCTCAGTGTGAAAAGCACGTTTTGGCCTTGACTTCTGATTTGAAGCTTGGAACCAAAAACATCTGCTCAAATCTACTTTATATTGTTAGTTTTCAACTCAAATTGATTGCCAGAAAAGATCGTGGCTGTATCAATAACGGTTTGTCTGTTCCAGCTAGAGAGGCCAAATTGAGATCCTTTCACTGTGAAAAGCACGTTTTGGACTCAACTTCTGATTTGAAGCATGGAACCAAAAACATCTGCTGAAATCTACTTTATATTGTCAGTTTTCAGCTGTTGATATTGCCAGAAAAGATCATGGCTGTATCATTAATGGTTTGTCTGTTACAGCTAGAGAGGCCATATTGAGCTGCTCTCACTGTGAAAAGAGCGTTTTGTTCTCAACCTTCTGATTTGAAGCATGGAACCAAAAACATCTGCTCAAATCTACTTTATATTGTAATTTTTCAGCTCTAGATGATTGCCAGAAAAGAGCGTGGCTGTATCATTAATGGTTTGTCTGTTACAGCTACAGAGGCCATATTGAGCTTCTCTCACTGTGAAAAGAGCGTTTTGGCCTCAACCTTCTGATTTGAAGCGTAGAACCAAAAACATCTGCTCAAATCTACTTTATATTGTTAATTTTCAGCTCTAGATGATTGCCACAAAAGATCATGGCTGTATCATTAATGGTTTGTCTTTCTCAGCAAGAGAGGCCAAATTGAGCTTCTCGTGGTCAGAAAAGCGTGTTTTGGCCTCGACTTCTGAATTGAAACTTTGAACCAAAAAAATCTGCTCAAATCTACTTTATATTGTTAGTTTTCAGCTCAAAATGATTGCCAGAAAAGATCATGGCTGTATCATTAACGGTTTGTCTGTTTCCGCAAGAGAGGCCAAATTGAGTTCCTCTCAGTGTGAAAAGCACATTTTGGCCTTGACTTCTGATTTGAAGCCTGGAACCAAAAACATCTGCTCAAATCTACTTTATATTGTTATTTTTCAGCTCTAGATGATTGCCAGAAAGGATCATGGCTGTATCATTAATGGTTTGTCTGTTTCAGCAAGAGAGGCCAAAACCAGCTCCTCATGGTCAGAAAAGCGGGTTTTGGCCTCAACTTTTGAATTGAAGGTTGGAACCAAAAACATCTGCTCAAATCTACTTTGAATTGTTTGTTTACAGCTCAAAATGAATACCAGAAAGATCATGGCTGTATCATTAATGGTTTGTCTGTTCCAGAAAGAGAGGCCAAATTGAGCTCCTCTCAGTGTGAAAAGCACATTGTGGCCTTGACTTCTGATTTGAAGCTTGGAACCAAAAACATCTGCTCAAATCTACTTCATATTGTTAGTTTTCAGCTCTAGATGATTGCCAGAAAAGATCATGGCTGTATCACTAATGGTTTGTCTGTTCCAGCTAGAGAGGCCAAATTGAGCTCCTCTCACTGTGAAAAGCGCATTTTGGCCTCAACCTTCTGATTTTAAGCTTTGAACCAAAAACATCTGATCAAATCTATTTTATATTGTTAGTTTTCAGCTGTTGATGATTGCCAGAAAAGATCGTGGCTGTATCATTAACAGTTTGTCTGTTCCAGCTAGAGAGGCCAAATTGAGTTCCTCGCAGTGTGAAAAGCACGTTTTGGCCTCAACCTTCTGATTTGAAGCTTTGAACCAAAAACATCTGCTCAAATCTACTTTATATTGTTAGTTTACAGCTCTAGATGATTGCCAGAAAAGATCGTGGCTGTATTATTAACTGTTTGTCTGTTCCACCAAGAGAGGCCAAATTGAGCTCCTCTCAGTGTAAAAAGGGCGTTTTGGCCTCAACTTCTCAATTGAAGCTTGGAACCAAAAAAATCTGCTCAAATCTACTTTATATTGTGAGCTTTCAGCTCAAATGATTGCCAGAAAAGATCATGGCTGTATCATTTACGGTTTGTCTGTTTCAGCAAGACAGGCCAAATTGAGCTTCTTGTGGTCAGAAAAGTGTGTTTTGGCCTCAACTTCTCAATTGAAGCTTGGAACCAAAAAAATCTGCTCAAATCTACTTTATATTGTTAGTTTTCAGCTCTAGACGATTGCCAGAAAAGATCATGGCTGCATCATAAACAGTTTGTATGTTTCACCTAGAGAGGCCAAATTGAGCACTTCGCAGTTTGAAAAGCGCGTTTTGGCCTAAACCTTCTGATTTGAAGCTTGGAACCAAAAACATCTGCTCAAATCTACTTTATATTGTTAGTTTTCAGCTCTAGATGATTGCCACAAAAGATCAAGGCTGTATCATTAATGGTTTGTCTGTTACAGCTAGAGAGGCCATATTGAGCTTCTCTCACTGTGAAAAGAGCGTTTTGGCCTCAACCTTCTGATTTGAAGTGTAGAACCAAAAACATCTGCTCAAATCTACTTTATATTGTTAGTTTTCAGCTCTAGATGATTGCCACAAAAGATCATGGCTGTATCATTAATGGTTTGTCTGTTACAGCTAGAGAGGCCATATTGAGCTTCTCTCACTGTGAAAAGAGCGTTTTGTTCTCAACCTTCTGATTTGAAGCATGGAACCAAAAACATCTGCTCAAATCTACTTTATATTGTTAGTTTTCAGCTCTAGATGATTGCCAGAAAAGAGCATGGCTGTATCATTAATGGTTTGTCTTTCTCAGCAAGAGAGGCCAAATTGAGCTCCTCATGGTCAGAAAAGTGTGTTTTGGCTTCAACTTCTCAATTGAAGCTTGGAACCAAAAAAAGCTGCTCAAATCTACTTTATATTGTTAGCTTTCAGCTCAAAATGATTGCCAGAAAAGATCATGGCTGTATCATTAACGGTTTGTCTGTTTCAGCAAGAGAGGCCAAATTGAGCTCCTCTCACTGTGAAAAGCGCGTTTTGGCCTCAACTTCTGATTTGAAGCTTGGAACCAAAAACATCTGCTCAAATATACTTTATATTGTTAGTTTTCAGCTCTAGATGATTGCCAGAAAAGATCATGGCTGTATCATAAACAGTTTGTATGTTTCACCTAGAGAGGCCAAATTGAGTTCCTCTCAGTGTGAAAAGCACATTTTGGCCTTGACTTCTGATTTGAAGCCTGGAACCAAAAACATCTGCTCAAATCTACTTTATATTGTTATTTTTCAGCTCTAGATGATTGCCAGAAAGGATCATGGCTGTATCATTAATGGTTTGTCTGTTTCAGCAAGAGAGGCCAAATCCAGCTCCTCATGGTCAGAAAAGCGGGTTTTGGCCTCAACTTTTGAATTGAAGGTTGGAACCAAAAACATCTGCTCAAATCTACTTTGAATTGTTTGTTTACAGCTCAAAATGAATACCAGAAAAGATCATGGCTGTATCATTAATGGTTTGTCTGTTCCAGAAAGAGAGGCCAAATTGAGCTCCTCTCAGTGTGAAAAGCACATTTTGGCCTTGACTTCTGATTTGAAGCTTGGAACCAAAAACATCTGCTCAAATCTACTTCATATTGTTAGTTTTCAGCTCTAGATGATTGCCAGAAAAGATCATGGCTGTATCACTAATGGTTTGTCTGTTCCAGCTAGAGAGGCCAAATTGAGCTCCTCTCACTGTGAAAAGCGCGTTTTGGCCTCAACCTTCTTATTTTAAGCTTTGAACCAAAAACATCTGATCAAATCTATTTTATATTGTTAGTTTTCAGCTGTTGATGATTGCCAGAAAAGATCGTGGCTGTATCATTAACAGTTTGTCTGTTCCAGCTAGAGAGGCCAAATTGAGTTCCTCGCAGTGTGAAAAGCACGTTTTGGCCTCAACCTTCTGATTTGAAGCTTTGAACCAAAAACATCTGCTCAAATCTACTTTATATTGTTAGTTTACAGCTCTAGCTGATTGCCAGAAAAGATCGTGGCTGTATTATTAACTGTTTGTCTGTTCCACCAAGAGAGGCCAAATTGAGCTCCTCTCAGTGTAAAAAGGGCGTTTTGGCCTCAACTTCTCAATTGAAGCTTGGAACCAAAAAAATCTGCTCAAATCTACTTTATATTGTGAGCTTTCAGCTCAAATGATTGCCAGAAAAGATCATGGCTGTATCATTTACGGTTTGTCTGTTTCAGCAAGACAGGCCAAATTGAGCTTCTTGTGGTCAGAAAAGTGTGTTTTGGCCTCAACTTCTCAATTGAAAGTTGGAACCAAAAAAATCTGCTCAAATCTACTTTATATTGTTAGTTTTCAGCTCTAGACGATTGCCAGAAAAGATCATGGCTGCATCATAAACAGTTTGTATGTTTCACCTAGAGAGGCCAAATTGAGCTCTTCGCAGTTTGAAAAGCGCGTTTTGGCCTAAACCTTCTGATTTGAAGCTTGGAACCAAAAACATCTGCTCAAATCTACTTTATATTGTTAGTTTTCAGCTCTAGATGATTGCCACAAAAGATCAAGGCTGTATCATTAATGGTTTGTCTGTTACAGCTAGAGAGGCCATATTGAGCTTCTCTCACTGTGAAAAGAGCGTTTTGGCCTCAACCTTCTGATTTGAAGCGTAGAACCAAAAACATCTGCTCAAATCTACTTTATATTGTGAGCTTTCAGCTCAAATGATTGCCAGAAAAGATCATGGCTGTATCATTTACGGTTTGTCTGTTTCAGCAAGACAGGCCAAATTGAGCTTCTTGTGGTCAGAAAAGTGTGTTTTGGCCTCAACTTCTCAATTGAAGCTTGGAACCAAAAAAATCTGCTCAAATCTACTTTATATTGTTAGTTTTCAGCTCTAGACGACTGCCAGAAAAGATCATGGCTGCATCATAAACAGTTTGTATGTTTCACCTAGAGAGGCCAAATTGAGCTCTTCGCAGTTTGAAAAGCGCGTTTTGGCCTAAACCTTCTGATTTGAAGCTTGGAACCAAAAACATCTGCTCAAATCTACTTTATATTGTTAGTTTTCAGCTCTAGATGATTGCCACAAAAGATCAAGGCTGTATCATTAATGGTTTGTCTGTTACAGCTAGAGAGGCCATATTGAGCTTCTCTCACTGTGAAAAGAGCGTTTTGTTCTCAACCTTCTGATTTGAAGCATGGAACCAAAAACATCTGCTCAAATCTACTTTATATTGTTAGTTTTCAGCTCTAGATGATTGCCAGAAAAGAGCATGGCTGTATCATTAATGGTTTGTCTTTCTCAGCAAGAGAGGCCAAATTGAGCTCCTCGTGGTCAGAAAAGTGTGTTTTGGCTTCAACTTCTCAATTGAAGCTTGGAACCAAAAAAATCTGCTCAAATCTACTTTATATTGTTAGCTTTCAGCTCAAAATGATTGCCAGAAAAGATCATGGCTGTATCATTAACGGTTTGTCTGTTTCAGCAAGAGAGGCCAAATTGAGCTCCTCTCACTGTGAAAAGCGCGTTTTGGCCTCAACTTCTGATTTGAAGCTTGGAACCAAAAACATCTGCTCAAATCTACTTTATATTGTTAGTTTTCAGCTCTAGATGATTGCCAGAAAAGATCATGGCTGTATCATAAACAGTTTGTATGTTTCACCTAGAGAGGCCAAATTGAGCTCTTCGCAGTTGGAAAAGCGCGTTTTGGCCTAAACCTTCTGATTAGAAGCTTGGAACCAAAAACATCTGCTCAAATCTACTTTATATTGTTAGTTTTCAGCTCAAAATGATTGCCAGAAAAGATCATGGCTGTATCATTAACGGTTTTTCTTTTTCAGCAAGAGAGGCCAAATTGAGCTTCTTGTGGTCAGAAAAGCGCGTTTTGGCCTCAACTTCTCAATTGAAGCTTGGAACCAAAAAAATCTGCTCAAATCTACTTTATATTGTTACTTTTCAGCTCTAGATGATTGCCAGAAAAGATCATGGCTGTATCATAAACAGTTTGTATGTTTCACCTAGAGAGGCCAAATTGAGCTCTTCGCAGTTGGAAAAGCGCATTTTGGCCTAAACCTTCTGATTAGAAGCTTGGAACCAAAAACATCTGCTCAAATCTACTTTATATTGTTAGTTTTCAGCTCTAGATGATTGCCAGAAAAGATCATGGCTGTATCATTAACAGTTTGTCTGTTCCAGTTAGAGAGGCCAAATTGAGCTCCTCTCAGTGTGAATGGTGCGTTTTGGCCTCAACTTCTGATTTGAAGTTTTGAACCAAAAACATCTGCTCAAATCTACTTCATATTGTTAGTTGTCAGCTCTAGATGATTGCCAGAAAAGATCATGGCTGTATCATTAACGGTTTGTCTGTTTCAGCAAGAGAGGCCAAATTGAGCTCCTCTCACTGTGAAAAGCGCGTTTTGGCCTCAACTTCTGATTTGAAGCTTGGAACCAAAAACATCTGCTCAAATCTACTTTATATTGTTAGTTTTCAGCTCTAGATGATTGCCAGAAAAGATCATGGCTGTATCATAAACAGTTTGTATGTTTCACCTAGAGAGGCCAAATTGAGCTCTTCGCAGTTGGAAAAGCGCGTTTTGGCCTAAACCTTCTGATTAGAAGCTTGGAACCAAAAACATCTGCTCAAATCTACTTTATATTGTTAGTTTTCAGCTCAAAATGATTGCCAGAAAAGATCATGGCTGTATCATTAACGGTTTTTCTTTTTCAGCAAGAGAGGCCAAATTGAGCTTCTTGTGGTCAGAAAAGCGCGTTTTGGCCTCAACTTCTCAATTGAAGCTTGGAACCAAAAAAATCTGCTCAAATCTACTTTATATTGTTACTTTTCAGCTCTAGATGATTGCCAGAAAAGATCATGGCTGTATCATAAACAGTTTGTATGTTTCACCTAGAGAGGCCAAATTGAGCTCTTCGCAGTTGGAAAAGCGCATTTTGGCCTAAACCTTCTGATTAGAAGCTTGGAACCAAAAACATCTGCTCAAATCTACTTTATATTGTTAGTTTTCAGCTCTAGATGATTGCCAGAAAAGATCATGGCTGTATCATTAACAGTTTGTCTGTTCCAGTTAGAGAGGCCAAATTGAGCTCCTCTCAGTGTGAATGGTGCGTTTTGGCCTCAACTTCTGATTTGAAGTTTTGAACCAAAAACATCTGCTCAAATCTACTTCATATTGTTAGTTGTCAGCTCTAGATGATTGCCAGAAAAGATCATGGCTCTATCATTAACGGTTTGTCTGTTCCAGCTAGAGAGGCCAAATAAGCTCCTCTCACTGTGAAAAGCGCGTTTTGGCCTCAACCTTCTGATTTGAAGCTTTTAACCAAAAACATCTGATCAAATCTATTTTATATTGTTAGTTTTCAGCTGTTGATGATTGCCAGAAAAGATCATGGCTGTATCATTAATGGTTTGTCTGTTCCAGCTAGAGAGGCCAAATTAAGCTCCTCTCACTGTAAAAAGCGCGTTTTGGCCTCAACCTTCTGATTTGAAGCTTTGAACCAAAAACATCTGATCAAATCTATTTTATATTGTTAGTTTTCAGCTGTTGATGATTGCCAGAAAAGATCGTGGCTGTATCATTAACGGTTTGTCTGTTCCAGCTAGAGAGGCCAAATTGAGCCACTCTCAGTGTGAAAAGCACGTTTTGGCCTGGACTTCTGATTTGAAGCTTGGAACCAAAAAAATCTGCTCAAATCTACTTTATATTGTTAGTTTTCAGCTCTAGACGATTGCCAGAAAAGATCATGGCTGTATCATAAACAGTTTGTATGTTTCACCTAGAGAGGCCAAATTGAGCTCTTCGCAGTTTGAAAAGCGCGTTTTGGCCTAAACCTTCTGATTTGAAGCTTGGAACCAAAAATATCTGCTTAAATCTACTTTATATTGTTAGTTTTTAGCTCTAGATAATTGCCAGAAAAGATCATGACTGTATCATTAACGGTTTGTCTGTTACAGCTAGAGAGGCCAAATTAAGCTCCTCTCACTGTGAAAAGAGCGTTTTGTTCTCAACCTTCTGATTTGAAGCTTGGAACCAAAAACATCTGCTCAAATCTATTTTATATTGTTAGTTTTCAGCTGTTGATGATTGCCAGAAAAGATTGTGGCTGTATCATTAACGGTTTGTTTGTTCCAGCTAGAGAGGCCAAATTGAGTTCCTTGCAGTGTGAAAAGCGCGTTTTGGCCTCAACCTTCTGATTTGAAGCTTTGAACCAAAAACATCTGCTCAAATCTCCTTTATATTGTTAGTTTACAGCTCTAGATGATTGCCAGAAAAGATCGTGGCTGTATTATTAACGGTTTGTCTGTTCCATCTAGAGAGGCCAAATTGAGCTCCTCTCAGTGTAAAAAGGGCGTTTTGGCCTCAACTTCTCAATTGAAGCTTGGAACCAAAAAAATCTGCTCAAATCTGCTTTATATTGTGAGCTTTCAGTTCAAATGATTGCCAGAAAAGATCATGGCTGTATCATTTACGGTTTGTCTGTTTCAGCAAGACAGGCCAAATTGAGCTTCTTGTGGTCAGAAAAGTGTGTTTTGGCCTCAACTTCTCAATTGAAGCTTGGAACCAAAAAAATCTGCTCAAATCTACTTTATATTGTTAGTTTTCAGCTCTAGACGATTGCCAGAACAGATCATGGCTGCATCATAAACAGTTTGTATGTTTCACCTAGAGAGGCCAAATTGAGCTCTTCGCAGTTTGAAAAGCGCGTTTTGGCCTAAACCTTCTGATTTGAAGCTTGTAACCAAAAATATCTGCTTAAATCTACTTTATATTGTTAGTTTTTAGCTCTAGATAATTGCCAGAAAAGATCATGACTGTATCATTAACGGTTTGTCTGTTCCAGCTAGAGAGGCGAAATTAAGCTCGTCTCACTGTGAAAAGAGCGTTTTGTTCTCAACCTTCTGATTTGAAGCATGGAACCAAAAACATCTGCTCAAATCTACTTTATATTGTTAGTTTTCAGCTCTAGATGATTGCCAGAAAAGAGCATGGCTGTATCATTAATGGTTTGTCTGTTACAGCTACAGAGGCCATATTGAGCTTCTCTCACAGTGAAAAGAGCGTTTTGGCCTCAACCTTCTGATTTGAAGCGTAGAACCAAAAACATCTGCTCAAATCTACTTTATATTGTTAGTTTTCAGCTCTAGATGATTGCCAGAAAAGAGCATGGCTGTATCATTAATGGTTTGTCTGTTACAGCTACAGAGGCCATATTGAGCTTCTCTCACAGTGAAAAGAGCGTTTTGGCCTCAACCTTCTGATTTGAAGCATGGAACCAAAAACCTCTGCTCAAATCTACTTTATATTGTTAGTTTTCAGCTCTAGATGATTGCCAGAAAAGAGCATGGCTGTATCATAAACAGTTTGTATGTTTCACCTAGAGAGGCCAAATTGAGCTCTTCGCAGTTGGAAAAGCGCGTTTTGGCCTAAACCTTCTGATTAGAAGCTTGGAACCAAAAACATCTGCTCAAATCTACTTTATATTGTTAGTTTTCAGCTCAAAATGATTGCCAGAAAAGATCATTGCTGTATCATTAACGGTTTGTCTGTTTCCGCAAGAGAGGCCAAATTGAGTTCCTCTCAGTGTGAAAAGCACATTTTGGCCTTGACTTCTGATTTGAAGCCTGAAACCAAAAACATCTGCTCAAATCTACTTTATATTGTTAGTTTTCAGCTCTAGATGATTGCCAGAAAAGATCATGGCTGTATCATTAATGGTTTGTCTGTTACAGCTAGAGAGGCCATATACAGGTGCTGGTCATAAAATTAGAATATCATGAAAAAGTAGATTGATTTCAGTAATTCCATTTAAAAAGTGAAACTTGTATATTATATTCATACATTACATACAAACTCATATATTTCAGATGTTTATTTTGTTTAATTTTGATGATTACAAATGACAACAAATGAAAATCTCAAATTCATCATATCAGAAAATTAGAATATTACTGAAGACCAATAAAAACAAAGGATTTATAGAAATGTTGGCCAACTGAAAAGTATGAACATGAAAAGTATGAGCATGTACAGCACTCAGTATTTAGTTGGGCCTCCTTTGGCCTGTATTACTGCAGCAATGCGGCGTGGCATGGAGTCGATCAGTCTGTGGCACTGCTCAGGTGTTATGATAGCCCAGGTTGCTCTAATAGTGGCTTTTAGCTCTTCTGAATTGTTGGGTCTGGTGTATTATCTTCTTCTTCACAATACCCATAGATTTTCTATGGGGTTAAGGTCAGGAGAGTTTGCTGGCCAATTAAGAACAGGGATACCATGGTCCTTCAACCAGGTACTGGTAGCTTTGGCACTGTGGTGCAGGTGCCAGTCCTGTTGGAAAATGAAATCTGCATCTCCAAAAAGTTGGTCAGCTGCAGGAAGCATGAAGTGCTCTAAAACTTCCTGGTATGTGGCTGCGTTGACCCTGGACCTCAGAAAACACAATGGACCAACACAGCAGATGACATGGCACCCCAAACCATCACTGTCTGTGGAAACTTTACACTGGACTTCAAGCAACGTGGATGAAGTGCCTCTCTTCTTTTCTCCAGACTCTGGGACCTTGATTTCCAAAGGAAATGCAAAATTTACTTTCATCAGAGAACATGACTTTGGACCACTCACCAGCAGTCCAGTCCTGTTTCTCTTTAGCCCAGGCAAGACGCTTCTGACGCTGTCTGTGGTTCAAGAGTGGCTTGACACAAGGAATGCGACAGCAGAAACCCATGTCTTTCATACGTCTGTGTGTGGTGGTTCTTGAAGCACTCACTCAGCTGCAGTCCACTCTTTGTGAATCTCCCCCACATTTTTGAATGGGTTTTGTTTCACAATCTCTCCAGGGTGCGGTTATCTCTCTTGCTTGTACACTTTTTTCGACCACATCTTTTCCTTCCCTTCGCCTCTCTATTATGTGCTTGGACACTGAGCTCTGTGAACAGCCAGCCTCTTTAGCGATGACCTTTTGTGTCTTGCCCTCCTTGTGCAAGGTGTCCATGGTCGTCTTTTGGACAACTGTCAAGTCAGCAGTCTTCCCCATGATTGTGTAGCCTATAGAACTAGACTGAAAGACCATTTAAAGGCTTTTGCAGGTGGTTTGAGTTAATTAGCTGATTAGAGTGTGGCACCAGGGGCCATCAATTTTGAACCTTTTCACAATATTCTAATTTTCTGATATGATGAATTTGAGATTTTCATTGTTGTCATTTGTAATCATCAAAATTAAACAAAATAACATCTGAAATATATGAGTTTGTATGTAATGTATGAATATAATATACAAGTTTCACTTTTTAAATGGAATTACTGAAATCAATCTACTTTTTCATGATATTCTAATTTTATGACCAGCACCTGTATATTGTTAGTTTTCAGCTCTAGGTGATGCCAGAAAAGATCATGGCTGTATCATTAATGGTTTGTCTGTTACAGCTACAGAGGCCAAAATGAGCTTTTCTCACTGTGAAAAGAGTGTTTTGGCCTCAACCTCTGATTTGAAGCTTGGAACCAAAAACATCTGCTCAAATCTACTTTATATTGTTAGTTTTCAGCTCTAGATGATTGCCAGAAAAGATCATGGCTGTAACATAATGGTTTGTCTGTTACAGCTACAGAGGCCAAAATGAGCTTTTCTTACTGTGAAAAGAGCGTTATGGCCTCAACCTTGTGATTGAAGCTTGGAACCAAAAACATCTGCTCAAATCTACTTTATATGTTAGTTTTCAGCTCTAGATGATTGCGAGAAAAGATCATGGCTGTATCATTAATGGTTTGTCTGTTACAATTCCAGAGGCCAAAAGGCCTTATCTCACTGTGAAAAGAGCGTTTTGGCCTCAACTTCTGATTTGAAGCTTGGAACCAAAAAAATCTGCTCAAATCTACTTTATATTGTTACTTTCAGCTCTAGATGATTGCCAGAAAAGATCATGGCTGTATCATTAATGGTTTGTCTGTTACAGCTACAGAGGCCAAAATGAGCTTTTCTCATTGTGAAAAGAGCGTTTTGGCCTCAACCTTCTGATTGAAGCTTGGAACCAAAAACATATGCTCAAATCTACTTTATATTGTTAGTTTTCAGCTCTAGATGATTGCCAGAAAAGATCATGGCTGTATCATTAATGGTTTGTCTGTTACAACTCCAGAGGCCAAAAATGGCATTATCTCACTGTGACAAGAGCGTTTGGCCCTCAACGTTCTGATTTGAAGCTTGGAACCAAAAACATCTGCTCAAATCTACTTTATATTGTTAGTTTTCAGCTCTAGATGATTGCCAGAAAAGATCATGGCTGTATCATTAATGGTTTGTCTGTTACAGTTACAGAGGCCAAAATGAGCTTTTCTCACTGTGAAAAGAGTGTTTTGGCCTCAACCTCTGATTTGAAGCTCGGAACCAAAACATCTGCTCAAATCTACTTTATATTGTTAGGTTTCAGCTCTAGATGATTGCCAGAAAAGATCATGGCTGTATCATTAATGGTTTGTCTGTTACAGTTACAGAGGCCAAAATGAGCTTTTTCTCACTGTGAAAAGAGCGTTTTGCCTCAACCTCTGATTTGAAGCTTGGAACCAAAAACATCTGCTCAAATCTACTTTATATTGTTAGTTTTTCAGCTCTATATGATTGCCAGAAAAGATCATGGCTGTATCATTAATGGTTTTTCTGTTACAACTCCAGAGGCCAAATGGCATTATCTCACCTTGAAAAGAGCGTTTTGGCCTTAACCTTCTGATTTGAAGCTTGGAACCAAAAACATCTGCTCAAATCTACTTTATATTGTTAGTTTTCAGTTCTAGATTGTTGCCTGAAAAGATCATGGCTGTATCATTAACGGTTTGTCTGTTACAGCTACAGAGGCGCTAAGAGAGCTTTTCTCACTGTGAAAAGAGCGTTTGGCCTCAACCTCTGATTTGAGCTTGGAACCAAAAACATCTGCTCAAATCTACTTTATATTGTTAGTTTTCAGCTCTAGATGATTGCCAGAAAAGATCATGGCTGTATCATTAATGGTTTGTCTGTTACAGCTACAGAGGCCACAATGAGCTTTTCTTACTGTGAAAAGAGCGTTTTGGCCTCAACCTTCTGATTTGAAGCTTGGAACCAAAAACATCTGCTCAAATCTACTTTATATTGTTAGTTTTCAGCTCTAGATGATTGCCAGAAAAGATCATGGCTGTATCATTAATGGTTTGTCTGTTACAATTCCAGAGGCCAAAATGGCCTTATCTCACTGTGAAAAGAGCGTTTTGGCCTCAACTTCTGATTTGAAGCTTGGAACCAAAAACATCTGCTCAAATCTACTTTATATTGTTACTTTTCTGCTCTAGATGATTGCCAGAAAAGATCATGGCTGTATCATTAATGGTTTGTCTGTTACAACTCCAGAGGCCAAAATGGCATTATCTCACTGTGACAAGAGCGTTTTGGCCTCAACGTTCTGATTTGAGCTTGGAAACCAAAAACATCTGCTCAAATCTACTTTATATTGTTAGTTGTCAGCTCTAGATGATTGCCAGAAAAGATCATGGCTGTAACATTAATGTTTGTCTGTTACAGCTACAGAGGCCAAAATGAGCTTTCCTCACTGTGAAAAGAGTGTTTTTGGCCTCAACCTCTGATTTGAAGCTCGGAACCAAAAACATCTGCTCAAATCTACTTTATATTGTTAGTTTTCAGCTCTAGATGATTGCCAGAAAAGATCATGGCTGTAACATTAATGGTTTGTCTGTTACAGCTACAGAGGCCAAAATGAGCTTTTCTCACTGTGAAAAGAGCGTTTTGGCCTCAACCTTCTGATTTGAAGCTTGGAACCAAAACATCTGCTCAAATCTACTTTATATTGTTAGTTTTCAGCTCTAGATGATTGCCAGAAAAGATCATGGCTGTATCATTAATGGTTTGTCTGTTACAGTTACAGAGGCCAAAATGGCATTATCTCACTGTGACAAGAGCGTTTTGGCCTCAACGTTCTGATTTGAAGCTTGGAACCAAAAACATCTGCTCAAATCTACTTAATATTGTTAGTTTTCAGCTCTAGATGATTGCCAGAAAAGATCATGGCTTGTAACATTAATGGTTTGTCTGTTACAGCTACAGAGGCAAATGAGCTTTCCTCACTGTGAAAAGAGTGTTTTGGCCTCAACTCTGATTTAAAGCTCGGAACCAAAAACATCTGCTCAAATCTACTTTATATTGTTAGTTTTCAGCTCTAGATGATTGCCAGAAAAGATCATGGCTGTAACATTAATGGTTTGTCTGTTACAGCTACAGAGGCCAAAATGAGCTTTTCTCACTGTGAAAAGAGCGTTTTGGCCTCAACCTCTGATTGTGAAGCTTGGAACCAAAAACATCTGCTCAAATCTACTTTATATTGTTAGTTTTCAGCTCTATATGATTGCCAGAAAAGATCATGGCTGTATCATTAATGGTTTTTCTGTTACAACTCCAGAGGCCAAAAGGGCATTATCTCACCTTGAAAGAGCGTTTTGGCCTTAACCTTCTGATTTGAAGCTTGGAACCAAAAACATCTGCTCAAATCTACTTTATATTGTTAGTTTTCAGTTCTAGATTGTTGCCTGAAAAGATCATGGCTGTATCATTAATGGTTTGTCTGTTACAGCTACAGAGGCGCTAAGAGAGCTTTTCTCACTGTGAAAGAGCGTTTTGGCCTCAACCTCTGATTTGAAGCTTGGAACCAAAAACATCTGCTCAAATCTACTTTATATTGTTAGTTTCAGCTCTAGATGATTGCCAGAAAAGATCATGGCTGTATCATTAATGGTTTGTCTGTTACAGCTACAGAGGCCAAAATGAGCTTTTCTTACTGTGAAAAGAGCGTTTTGGCCTCAACCTTCTGATTTGAAGCTTGGAACCAAAAACTAATCTGCTCAAATCTACTTTATATTGTTAGTTTTCAGCTCTAGATGATTGCCAGAAAAGATCATGGCTGTATCATTAATGGTTTGTCTGTTACAATTCCAGAGGCCAAAATGGCCTTATCTCACTGTGAAAAGAGCGTTTTGGCCTCAACTTCTGATTTGAAGCTTGGAACCAAAAACATCTGCTCAAATCTACTTTATATTGTTACTTTTCAGCTCTAGATGATTGCCAGAAAGATCATGGCTGTATCATTAATGGTTTGTCTGTTACAACTCCAGAGGCCAAAATGGCATTATCTCACTGTGACAAGAGCGTTTTGGCCTCAACGTTCTGATTTGAAGCTTGGAACCAAAAACATCTGCTCAAATCTACTTTATATTGTTAGTTGTCAGCTCTAGATGATTGCCAGAAAAGATCATGGCTGTAACATTAATGGTTTGTCTGTTACAGCTACAGAGGCCAAAATGAGCTTTTCTCACTGTGAAAAGAGTGTTTTGGCCTCAACCTCTGATTTGAAGCTCGGAACCAAAAACATCTGCTCAAATCTACTTTATATTGTTAGTTTTCAGCTCTAGATGATTGCCAGAAAAGATCATGGCTGTAACATTAATGGTTTGTCTGTTACAGCTACAGAGGCCAAAATGAGCTTTTCTCACTGTGAAAGAGCGTTTTGGCCTCAACCTTCTGATTTGAAGCTTGGAACCAAAAACATCTGCTCAAATCTACTTTATATTGTTAGTTTTCAGCTCTAGATGATTGCCAGAAAAGATCATGGCTGTATCATTAATGGTTTGTCTGTTACAGTTACAGAGGCCAAAATGGCATTATCTCAACTGTGACAAGAGCGTTTTGGCCTCAACGTTCTGATTTGAAGCTTGGAACCAAAACATCTGCTCAAATCTACTTTATATTGTTAGTTTTCAGCTCTAGATGATTGCCAGAAAAGATCATGGCTGTAACATTAATGGTTTGTCTGTTACAGCTACAGAGGCCAAAATGAGCTTTCCTCACTGTGAAAAGAGTGTTTTGGCCTCAACCTCTGATTTGAAGCTCGGAACCAAAAACATCTGCTCAAATCTACTTTATATTGTTAGTTTTCAGCTCTAGATGATTGCCAGAAAAGATCATGGCTGTAACATTAATGGTTTGTCTGTTACAGCTACAGAGGCCAAAATGAGCTTTTCTCACTGTGAAAAGAGCGTTTTGGCCTCAACCTTCTGATTTGAAGCTTGGAACCAAAAACATCTGCTCAAATCTACTTTATATTGTTAGTTTTCAGCTCTAGATGATTGCCAGAAAAGATCATGGCTGTATTATTAATGGTTTGTCTGTTACAGTTACAGAGGCCAAAATGAGCTTTTCTCACTGTGAAAAGAGTGTTTTGGCCTCAACCTCTGATTTGAAGCTCGGAACCAAAAACATCTGCTCAAATCTACTTTATATTGTTAGATTTCAGCTCTCGATGATTGCCAGAAAAGATCATGGCTGTAACATTAATGGTTTGTCTGTTACAGCTACAGAGGCCAAAATGAGCTTTTCTTACTGTGAAAAGAGCGTTTGGCCTCAACCTTGTGATTTGAAGCTTGGAACCAAAAACATCTGCTCAAATCTACTTTATATTGTTAGTTTTCAGCTCTAGATGATTGCCAGAAAAGATCATGGATGTATCATTAATGGTTTGTCTGTTACAGCTACAGAGGCCAAAATGAGCTTTTCTCACTGTGACAAGAGCGTTTTGGCCTCAACCTTCTGATTTGTAGCTTGGAACCAAAAACATCAGCTCAAATCTACTTTATATTGTTAGGTTTTCAGCTCTAGATGATTGCGAGAAAAGATCATGGCTGTATCATTAATGGTTTGTCTGTTACAATTCCAGAGGCCAAAAAGGCCTTATCTCACTGTGAAAAGAGCGTTTTGGCTCAACTTCTGATTTGAAGCTTGGAACCAAAAAAATCTGCTCAAATCTACTTTATATTGTTACTTTTCAGCTCTAGATGATTGCCAGAAAAGATCATGGCTGTATCATTAATGGTTTGTCTGTTACAACTCCAGAGGCCAAAATGGCATTATCTCACTGTGACAAGAGCGTTTTGGCCTCAACGTTCTGATTTGAAGCTTGGAACCAAAAACATCTGCTCAAATCTACTTTATATTGTTAGTTTTCAGCTCTAGATGATTGCCAGAAAAGATCATGGCTGTATCATTAATGGTTTGTCTGTTACAGTTACAGAGGCCAAAATGAGCTTTTCTCATTGTGAAAAGAGCGTTTTGGCCTCAACCTTCTGATTTGAAGCTTGGAACCAAAAACATATGCTCAAATCTACTTTATATTGTTAGTTTTCAGCTCTAGATGATTGCCAGGAAAAGATCATGGCTGTATCATTAATGGTTTGTCTGTTACAACTCAGAGGCCAAAATGGCATTATCTCACTGTGACAAGAGCGTTTTGGCCTCAACGTTCTGATTTGAAGCTTGGAACCAAAAACATCTGCTCAAATCTACTTTATATTGTTAGTTTTCAGCTCTAGATGATTGCCAGAAAAGATCATGGCTGTATCATTAATGGTTTGTCTGTTACAGTTACAGAGGCCAAAATGAGCTTTTCTCACACTGTGAAAAGAGTGTTTTGGCCTCAACCTCTGATTTGAAGCTCGGAACCAAAAACATCTGCTCAAATCTACTTTATATTGTTAGTTTTCAGCTCTAGATGATTGCCAGAAAAGATCATGGCTGTATCATTAATGGTTTGTCTGTTACAGTTACAGAGGCCAAAATGAGCTTTTCTCACTGTGAAAGAGGCGTTTTGGCCTCAACCTCTGATTTGAAGCTTGGAACCACAAACATCTGCTCAAATCTACTTTATATTGTTAGTTTTCAGCTCTATATGATTGCCAGAAAAGATCATGGCTGTATCATTAATGGTTTTTCTGTTACAACTCCAGAGGCCAAAATGGCATTATCTCACCTTGAAAAGAGCGTTTTGGCCTTAACCTTCTGATTTGAAGCTTGGAACCAAAAACATCTGCTCAAATCTACTTTATATTGTTAGTTTTCAGTTCTAGATTGTTGCCTGAAAAGATCATGGCTGTATCATTAATGGTTTGTCTGTTACAGCTACAGAGGCGCTAAGAGAGCTTTTCTCACTGTGAAAAGAGCGTTTTGGCCTCAACCTCTGATTGAAGCTTGGAACCAAAAACATCTGCTCAAATCTACTTTATATTGTTAGTTTTCAGCTCTAGATGATTGCCAGAAAAGATCATGGCTGTATCATTAATGGTTTGTCTGTTACAGCTACAGAGGCCAAAATGAGCTTTTCTTACTGTGAAAAGAGCGTTTTGGCCTCAACCTTCTGATTTGAAGCTTGGAACCAAAAAACATCTGCTCAAATCTACTTTATATTGTTAGTTTTCAGCTCTAGATGATTGCCAGAAAAGATCATGGCTGTATCATTAATGGTTTGTCTGTTACAATTCCAGGAGGCCAAAATGGCATTATCTCACTGTAAAAAGAGCGTTTTCGCCTCAACTTCTGATTTGAAGCTTGGAAGATAAAACATCTGCTCAAATCTACTTTATATTGTTAGTTTTCAGCTCTAGATGATTGCCAGAAAAGATCATGGCTGTATCATTAATGGTTTGTCTGTTACAACTCCAGAGGCCAAAATAGCATTATCTCACTGTGAAAAGAGCGTTTTGGCCTCAACTTCTTATTTGAAGCTTGGAACCAAAAACATCTGCTCAAATCTACTTTATATTGTTAGTTTTCAGCTCTAGATGATTGCCAGAAAAGATCATGGCTGTATCATTAATGGTTTGTCTGTTACAACTCCAGAGGCCAAAATGGCATTATCTCAGTGTGAAAAGAGCGTTTTGGCCTCAGCTTCTCATTTGAAGCTTGGAACCAAAAACATCTGCTCAAATCTACTTTATATTGTTAGTTTTCAGCTCTAGATGATTGCCAGAAAAGATCATGGCTGTATCATTAATGGTTTGTCTGTTACAACTACAGAGGCCAAAATGACCTTATCTCACTGTGAAAAGAACGTTTTGGCCTCAACCTTCTGATTTGAAGCTTAGAACAAAAAACATCTGCTCAGATCTACTTTATATTGTTAGTTTTCAGCTCTAGATGATTGCCAGAAAAGATCCTGGCTGTATCATTAATGGTTTGTCTGTTACAACTCCAGAGGCCAAAATGGCATTCTCTCACTGTGAAATGAGCGTTTTGGCCTCAACTTCTGATTTGAAGCTTGGACCCAAAAACATCTGCTCAAATCTACTTTATATTGTTAGTTTTCAGCTCTAGATGATTGCCAGAAAAGGTCATGGCTGTATCATTAATGGTTTGTCTGTTACAACTCCAGAGGCCAAAATGGCATTATCTCACTGTAAAAAGAGTGTTTTGGCCTCAACTTCTGATTTGAAGCTTGGAAGATAAAACATCTGCTCAAATCTATTTTATATTGTTAGTTTTCAGCTCTAGATGATTGCCAGAAAAGATCATGGCTGTAACATTAATGGTTTGTCTGTTACAACTACAGAGGCCAAAATGACCTTATCTCACTGTGAAAAGAACGTTTTTGCCTCAACCTTCTGATTTGAAGCTTGGAACCAAAAAATTCTGCTCAAATCTACTTTATATTGTTAGTTTTCAGCTCCAGATGATTGCCAGAAAAGATCATGGCTGTATCATTAATGGTTTCTCTGTTAAAGCTACAGAGACCAAAATGACCTTATCTCACTGTGAAAAGAGTGTTTTGGCCTCAACATCTGATTTGAAGCTTGGAACCAAACACATCTGCTCAAATCTACTATATATTGTTAGTTTTCAGCTCTAGATGATTGCCAGAAAAGATAATGGCTGTATCATTAATGGTTTGTCTGTTACAGCTAGAGAGGCCAAAATGACCTTATCTCACTGTGAAAAGAGCGTTTTGGCCTCAACATCTAATTTGAAGCTTGGAACCAAAAACATCTGCTCAAATCTACTTTATATTGTTAGTTTTCAGCTCTAGATGATTGCCAGAAAAGATAATGGCTGTATCATTAATGGTTTGTCTGTTACAACTACAGAGGCCAAAATGACCTTATCTCACTGTGAAAAGAGCATTTTGGCCTCAAAATTCTGATTTGAAGCGTGGAACCAAAAACGTCTGCTCAAATCTACTTTATATTGTTAGTTTTCAGCTCTAGATGATTGCCGGAAAAGATCATGGCTCTATCATTAAAGGTTTGTCTGTTACTGCTACAGAGGCCATATTGAGCTTCCCTCACTGTGAAAAGAGCGTTTTGGCCTCAACCTTCTGATTTGAAGCTTGGAACCAGAAAAATCTGCTCAGATCTACTTTATATTGTTAGTTTTCAACTCTAGATGATTGCCAGAAAAGATCATGGCTGTATCATTAATGGTTTGTCTGTTACAACTCCAGAGGCCAAAATGGCATTATCTCACTGTGAAAAGAGCATTTTGGCCTGAACTTCTGATTTGAAGCTTGGAAGCAAAAACATCTGCTCAAATCTACTTTATATTGTTTCTTTTCAGCTCTAGGTGATTGCCAGAAAAGATCATGGCTGTATCATTAATGGTTTGTCTGTTACAACTCCAGAGGCCAAAATGGCATTATCTCACTGTAAAAAGAGTGTATTGGCCTCAACTTCTGATTTGAAGCTTGGAAGCAAAAACATCTGCTCAAATCTACTTTATATTGTTAGTTGTCAGCTCTAGATGATTGCCAGAAAAGATCATGGCTGTATCATTAATGGTTTGTCTGTTACAACTCCAGAGGCCAAAATGGCATTATCTCACTGTGAAAAGAGCGTTTTGGCCTCAACCTCTGATTTGAAGCTTGGAACCAAAAACATCTGCTCAAATCTACTTTATATTGTTAGTTTTCAGCTCTAAATGATTGCCAGAAAAGATCATGGCTGTATCATTAATGGTTTGTCTGTTACAACTCCTGATGCCAAAATGGCATTCTCTCACTGTGAAATGAGCGTTTTGGCCTCAACTTCTGATTTGAAGCTTGGAACCAAAAACATCTGCTCAAATCTACTTTATATTGTTAGTTTTCAGCTCTAGATGATTGCCAGAAAAGATCATGGCTGTATCATTAATGGTTTGTCTGTTACAACTCCAGAGGCCAAAATAGCATTATCTCACTGTGAAAAGAGCGTTTTGGCCTCAACTTCTTATTTGAAGCTTGGAACCAAAAACATCTGCTCAAATCTACTTTATATTGTTAGTTTTCAGCTCTAGATGATTGCCAGAAAAGATCATGGCTGTATCATTAATGGTTTGTCTGTTACAACTCCAGAGGCCAAAATGGCATTATCTCACTGTGAAAAGAGCGTTTTGGCCTCAGCTTCTGATTTGAAGCTTGGACCCAAAAACATCTGCTCAAATCTACTTTATATTGTTAGTTTTCAGCTCTAGATGATTGCCAGAAAAGGTCATGGCTGTATCATTAATGGTTTGTCTGTTACAACTCCAGAGGCCAAAATGGTATTATCTCACTGTGAAAAGAGCGTTTTGGCCTCAACTTCTGATTTGAAGCTTGGAAGCAAAACCATCTGCTCAAATCTACTTTATATTGTTTGTTGTCAGCTCTAGGTGATTGCCAGAAAAGATCATGGCTGTATCATTAATGGTTTGTCTGTTACAACTCCAGAGGCCAAAATGGGATTATCTCACTGTAAAAAGAGCGTATTGGCCTCAACTTCTGATTTGAAGCTTGGAAGCAAAAACATCTGCTCAAATGTACTTTATATTGTTAGTTTTCAGCTCTAGATGATTGCCAGAAAAGATCATGGCTGTATCATTAATGGTTTGTCTGTTACAACTCCAGAGGCCAAAATGGCATTATCTCACTGTGAAAAGAGCGTTTTGGCCTCAACTTCTGATTTGAAGCTTGGAACCAAAAACATCTGCTCAAATCTACTTTATATTGTTAGTTTTCAGCTCTAAATGATTGCCAGAAAAGATCATGGCTGTATCATTAATGGTTTGTCTGTCACAACTCCTGAGGCCAAAATGGCAGTCTCTCACTGTGAAATGAGCGTTTTGGCCTCAACTTCTGATTTGAAGCTTGGAACCAAAAACATCTGCTCAAATCTACTTTATATTGTTAGTTTTCAGCTCTAGATGATTGCCAGAAAAGATCATGGCTGTATCATTAATGGTTTGTCTGTTACAACTCCATCGACCAAAATGGCATTATCTCACTGTGAAAAGAGCGTTTTGGCCTCAACCTTCTGATTTGAAGCTTAGAACCAAAAACATCTGCTCAGATCTACTTTATATTGTTAGTTTTCAGCTCTAGATGATTGACAGAAAAGATCCTGGCTGTATCATTAATGGTTTGTCTGTTACAACTCCAGAGGCCAAAATGGCATTCTCTCACTCTGAAATGAGCGTTTTGGCCTCAACTTCTGATTTGAAGCTTGGACCCAAAAACATCTGCTCAAATCTACTTTATATTGTTAGTTTTCAGCTCTAGATGATTGCCAGAAAAGGTCATGGCTGTATCATTAATGGTTTGTCTGTTACAACTCCAGAGGCCAAAATGGCATTATCTCACTGTAAAAAGAGCGTTTTGGCCTCAACTTCTGATTTGTAGCTTGGAAGATAAAACATCTGCTCAAATCTACTTTATATTGTTAGTTTTCAGCTCTAGATGATTGCCAGAAAAGATCATGGCTGTATCATTAATGGTTTGTCTGTTACAACTCCAGAGGCCAAAATGGCATTATCTCACTGTGAAAAGAGCATTTTGGCCTCAACTTCTGATTTGAAGCTTGGAACCAAAAACATCTGCTCAAATCTACTTTATATTGTTAGTTTTCAGCTCTAGATGATTGCCAGAAAAGATCATGGCTGTAATCATTAATGGTTTGTCTGTTACAACTCCAGAGGCCAAAATGGCATTATCTCACTGTGAAAAGAGCGTTTTGGCCTCAACCTTCTGATTTGAAGCTTAGAACCAAAAACATCTGCTCAGATCTACTTTATATTGTTAGTTTTCAGCTCTAGATGATTGCCAGAAAAGATCCTGGCTGTATCATTAATGGTTTGTCTGTTACAACTCCAGAGGCCAAAATAGCAATATCTCACTGTGAAAAGAGCGTTTTGGCCTCAACTTCTTATTTGAAGCTTGGAACCAAAAACATCTGCTCAAATCTACTTTATATTGTTAGTTTTCAGCTCTAGATGATTGCCAGAAAAGATCATGGCTGTATCATTAATGGTTTGTCTGTTACAACTCCAGAGGCCAAAATGGCATTATCTCACTGTGAAAAGAGCGTTTTGGCCTCAGCTTCTGATTTGAAGCTTGGACCCAAAAACATCTGCTCAAATCTACTTTATATTGTTAGTTTTCAGCTCTAGATGATTGCCAGAAAAGGTCATGGCTGTATCATTAATGGTTTGTCTGTTACAACTCCAGAGGCCAAAATGGTATTATCTCACTGTGAAAAGAGCGTTTTGGCCTCAACTTCTGATTTGAAGCTTGGAAGCAAAAACATCTGCTCAAATCTACTTTATATTGTTTGTTGTCAGCTCTAGGTGATTGCCAGAAAAGATCATGGCTGTATCATTAATGGTTTGTCTGTTACAACTCCAGAGGCCAAAATGGGATTATCTCACTGTAAAAAGAGCATATTGGCCTCAACTTCTGATTTGAAGCTTGGAAGCAAAAACATCTGCTCAAATCTACTTTATATTGTTAGTTTTCAGCTCTAGATGATTGCCAGAAAAGATCATGGCTGTATCATTAATGGTTTGTCTGTTACAACTCCAGAGGCCAAAATGGCATTATCTCACTGTGAAAAGAGCGTTTTGGCCTCAACTTCTGATTTGAAGCTTGGAACCAAAAACATCTGCTCAAATCTACTTTATATTGTTAGTTTTCAGCTCTAAATGATTGCCAGAAAAGATCATGGCTGTATCATTAATGGTTTGTCTGTTACAACTCCTGAGGCCAAAATGGCAGTCTCTCACTGTGAAATGAGCGTTTTGGCCTCAACTTCTGATTTGAAGCTTGGAACCAAAAACATCTGCTCAAATCTACTTTATATTGTTAGTTTTCAGCTCTAGATGATTGCCAGAAAAGATCATGGCTGTATCATTAATGGTTTGTCTGTTACAACTCCAGCGACCAAAATGGCATTATCTCACTGTGAAAAGAGCGTTTTGGCCTCAACCTTCTGATTTGAAGCTTAGAACCAAAAACATCTGCTCAGATCTACTTTATATTGTTAGTTTTCAGCTCTAGATGATTGCCAGAAAAGATCCTGGCTGTATCATTAATGGTTTGTCTGTTACAACTCCAGAGGCCAAAATGGCATTCTCTCACTGTGAAATGAGCGTTTTGGCCTCAACTTCTGATTTGAAGCTTGGACCCAAAAACATCTGCTCAAATCTACTTTATATTGTTAGTTTTCAGCTCTAGATGATTGCCAGAAAAGGTCATGGCTGTATCATTAATGGTTTGTCTGTTACAACTCCAGAGGCCAAAATGGCATTATCTCACTGTAAAAAGAGCGTTTTGGCCTCAACTTCTGATTTGTAGCTTGGAAGATAAAACATCTGCTCAAATCTACTTTATATTGTTAGTTTTCAGCTCTAGATGATTGCCAGAAAAGATCATGGCTGTATCATTAATGGTTTGTCTGTTACAACTCCAGAGGCCAAAATGGCATTATCTCACTGTGAAAAGAGCATTTTGGCCTCAACTTCTGATTTGAAGCTTGGAACCAAAAACATCTGCTCAAATCTACTTTATATTGTTAGTTTTCAGCTCTAGATGATTGCCAGAAAAGATCATGGCTGTATCATTAATGGTTTGTCTGTTACAACTCCAGAGGCCAAAATAGCATTATCTCACTGTGGAAAGAGCGTTTTGGCCTCAACTTCTGATTTGAAGCTTGGAACCAAAAACATCTGCTCAAATCTGCTTAATATTGTTAGTTTTCAGCTCTAGATGATTGCCAGAAAAGATCATGGCTGTATCATTAATGGTTTGTCTGTTACAACTCCAGAGGCCAAAATGGCATTATCTCAGTGTGAAAAGAGCGTTTTGGCCTCAGCTTCTCATTTGAAGCTTGGAACCAAAAACATCTGCTCAAATCTACTTTATATTGTTAGTTTTCAGCTCTAGATGATTGCCAGAAAAGATCATGGCTGTATCATTAATGGTTTGTCTGTTACAACTACAGAGGCCAAAATGACCTTATCTCACTGTGAAAAGAACGTTTTGGCCTCAACCTTCTGATTTGAAGCTTAGAACAAAAAACATCTGCTCAGATCTACTTTATATTGTTAGTTTTCAGCTCTAGATGATTGCCAGAAAAGATCCTGGCTGTATCATTAATGGTTTGTCTGTTACAACTCCAGAGGCCAAAATGGCATTCTCTCACTGTGAAATGAGCGTTTTGGCCTCAACTTCTGATTTGAAGCTTGGACCCAAAAACATCTGCTCAAATCTACTTTATATTGTTAGTTTTCAGCTCTAGATGATTGCCAGAAAAGGTCATGGCTGTATCATTAATGGTTTGTCTGTTACAACTCCAGAGGCCAAAATGGCATTATCTCACTGTAAAAAGAGTGTTTTGGCCTCAACTTCTGATTTGAAGCTTGGAAGATAAAACATCTGCTCAAATCTATTTTATATTGTTAGTTTTCAGCTCTAGATGATTGCCAGAAAAGATCATGGCTGTAACATTAATGGTTTTTCTGTTACAACTACAGAGGCAAAAATGACCTTATCTCACTGTGAAAAGAACGTTTTTGCCTCAACCTTCTGATTTGAAGCTTGGAACCAAAAAATTCTGCTCAAATCTACTTTATATTGTTAGTTTTCAGCTCCAGATGATTGCCAGAAAAGATCATGGCTGTATCATTAATGGTTTCTCTGTTAAAGCTACAGAGACCAAAATGACCTTATCTCACTGTGAAAAGAGTGTTTTGGCCTCAACATCTGATTTGAAGCTTGGAACCAAACACATCTGCTCAAATCTACTATATATTGTTAGTTTTCAGCTCTAGATGATTGCCAGAAAAGATAATGGCTGTATCATTAATGGTTTGTCTGTTACAGCTAGAGAGGCCAAAATGACCTTATCTCACTGTGAAAAGAGCGTTTTGGCCTCAACATCTAATTTGAAGCTTGGAACCAAAAACATCTGCTCAAATCTACTTTATATTGTTAGTTTTCAGCTCTAGATGATTGCCAGAAAAGATAATGGCTGTATCATTAATGGTTTGTCTGTTACAACTACAGAGGCCAAAATGACCTTATCTCACTGTGAAAAGAGCATTTTGGCCTCAAAATTCTGATTTGAAGCGTGGAACCAAAAACGTCTGCTCAAATCTACTTTATATTGTTAGTTTTCAGCTCTAGATGATTGCCGGAAAAGATCATGGCTCTATCATTAAAGGTTTGTCTGTTACTGCTACAGAGGCCATATTGAGCTTCCCTCACTGTGAAAAGAGCGTTTTGGCCTCAACCTTCTGATTTGAAGCTTGGAACCAGAAAAATCTGCTCAGATCTACTTTATATTGTTAGTTTTCAACTCTAGATGATTGCCAGAAAAGATCATGGCTGTATCATTAATGGTTTGTCTGTTACAACTATAGAGGCCAAAATGACCTTATCTCAAAGTGAAAAGAGCGTTTTGGCCTCAACCTTCCGAGTTGACGCTTGGAACCAAAAACATCTGCTCAAATCTACTTTATATTGTTAGTTTTCAGCTCTAGATGATTGCCAGAAAAGATCATGGCTCTATCATTAATGGTTTGTCGTTTACTGCTACAGAGGCCATATTGAGCTTCCCTCACTGTTTAAAGAGCGTTTTGGCCTCAACCTTCTGATTTGAAGCTTGGAACCAAACACATCTGCTCAAATCTACTATATATTGTTAGTTTTCAGCTCTAGATGATTGCCAGAAAAGATAATGGCTGTATCATTAATGGTTTGTCTGTTACAACTACAGAGGCCAAAATGACCTTATCTCACTGTGAAAAGAGCGTTTTGGCCTCAACATCTAATTTGAAGCTTGGAACCAAAAACATCTGCTCAAATCTACTTTATATTGTTAGTTTTCAGCTCTAGATGATTGCCAGAAAAGATAATGGCTGTATCATTAATGGTTTGTCTGTTACAACTACAGAGGCCAAAATGACCTTATCTCACTGTGAAAAGAGCATTTTGGCCTCAAAATTCTGATTTGAAGCGTGGAACCAAAAACGTCTGCTCAAATCTACTTTATATTGTTAGTTTTCAGCTCTAGATGATTGCCGGAAAAGATCATGGCTGTATCATTAATGGTTTTTCTGTTACAGCTAGAGAGGCCAAAATGACCTTATCTCACTGTGAAAAGAGCGTTTTGGCCTCAACCTTCCGAGTTGAAGCTTGGAACCAAAAACATCTGCTCAAATCTACTTTATATTGTTAGTTTTCAGCTCTAGATGATTGCCAGAAAAGATCATGGCTGTATCATTAATGGTTTGTCTGTTACAGCTACAGAGGCCAAAATTAGCTTTTCTCACTGTGAAAAGAGCGTCTTGGCCTCAACCTTCCGAGTTGAAGCTTGGAACCAAAACATCTGCTCAAATCTACTTTATAATGTTAGTTTTCAGCTCTAGATGATTGCCAGAAAAGATCATGGCTCTATCATTAAAGGTTTGTCTGTTACTGCTACAGAGGCCATATTGAGCTTCCCTCACTGTGAAAAGAACGTTTTGGCCTCAACCTTCTGATTTGAAGCTTGGAACCAGAAACAT
Organism: Cyprinodon diabolis; assembly: GCA_030533445.1. Lineage (NCBI taxonomy): Eukaryota > Metazoa > Chordata > Actinopteri > Cyprinodontiformes > Cyprinodontidae > Cyprinodon > Cyprinodon diabolis. Next base: position 41,516,016 of record CM060080.1, read on the forward strand.
CTGCTCAGATCTACTTTATATTGTTAGTTTTCACCTGTAGATGATTGCCAGAAAAGATCATGGCTGTATCATTAATGGTTTGTCTGTTACAACTATAGAGTCCAAAATGACCTTATCTCACTGTGAAAAGAGCGTTTTGGCCTCAACCTTCCGAGTTGACGCTTGGAACCAAAAACATCTGCTCAAATCTACTTTATATTGTTAGTTTTCAGCTCTAGATGATTGCCAGAAAAGATCATGGCTCTATCATTAATGGTTTGTCGTTTACTGCTACAGAGGCCATATTGAGCTTCCCTCACTGTTTAAAGAGCGTTTTGGCCTCGACCTTCTGATTTGAAGCTTGGAACCAAAAACATCTGCTCAAATCTACTTTATATTGTTAGTTTTCAGCTCTAGATGATTGCCAGAAAAGATCATGGCTGTATCATTAATGGTTTGTCTGTTACAACTACAGAGGCCAAAATGACCTTATCTCACTGTGAAAAGAACGTTTTGGCCTCAACCTTCTGATTTGAAGCTTGGAACCAAAAAATTCTGCTCAAATCTACTTTATATTGTTAGTTTTCAGCTCTAGATGATTGCCAGAAAAGATCATGGCTGTATCAGTAATGGTTTGTCTGTTACAGCTAGAGAGGCCAAAATGACCTTATCTCACTGTGAAAAGAGTGTTTTGGCCTCAACATCTGATTTGAAGCTTGGAACCAAACACATCTGCTCAAATCTACTTTATATTGTTAGTTTTCAGCTCTAGATGATTGCCAGAAAAGATAATGGCTGTATCATTAATGGTTTGTCTGTTACAACTAGAGAGGCCAAAATGACCTTATCTCACTGTGAAAAGAGCATTTTGGCCTCAAAATTCTGATTTGAAGCGTGGAACCAAAAACGTCTGCTCAAATCTACTTTATATTGTTAGTTTTCAGCTCTAGATGATTGCCGGAAAAGATCATGGCATGTATGATTAATGGTTTGTCTGTTACAGCTAGAGAGGCCAAAATGACCTTATCTCACTGTGAAAAGAGCGTTTTGGCCTCAACATCTGATTTGAAGCTTGGAACCAAAAACATCTGCTCAAATCTACTTTATATTGTTAGTTTTCAGCTCTAGATGATTGCCAGAAAAGATCATGGCTGTATCATTCATGGTTTGTCTGTTACAGTTACAGAGGCCCAAATTAGCTTTTCTCTCTGTGAAAAGAGCGTTTTGGCCTCAACCTTCCGAGTTGAAGCTTGGAACCAAAAACATCTGCTCAAATCTACTTTATATTGTTAGTTTTCAGCTCTAGATGATTGCCAGAAAAGATCATGGCTGTATCATTAATGGTTTGTCTGTTACAGCTACAGAGGCCAAAATTAGCTTTTCTCACTGTGAAAAGAGCGTTTTGGCCTCAACCTTCCGAGTTGAAGCTTGGAACCAAAACATCTGCTCACATCTACTTTATATTGTTAGGTTTCAGCTCTAGATGATTGCCAGAAAAGATCATGGCTGTATCATTAATGGTTTGTCTGTTACAACTACAGAGGCCAAAATGACCTTATCTCACTGTGAAAAGAACGTTTTGGCCTCAACCTTCTGATTTGAAGCTTGGAACCAAAAAATTCTGCTCAAATCTACTTTATATTGTTAGTTTTCAGCTCTAGATGATTGCCAGAAAAGATCATGGCTGTATCATTAATGGTTTGTCTGTTACAGCTAGAGA
>CM060081.1:0-20962 GCA_030533445.1 Cyprinodon diabolis
AGAAAAGACATGTCAGAAGTGGGATTCGAACCCACGCCTCCATTGGAGACTGCGACCTTAACGCAGCGCCTTGGACCGCTCGGCCATCCTGACTTCCTGCTGCATATTGGAGATGGATTTTGGAAGACTTTAAATAAGCTGAGAGAGCAGGTGGGCATGATGAGGGCTTTGTCAAAGACCGTTAGAGCTCCCACAACATGCCTATGAGAACCCACCCTGGATCACAATTAACATAAGGTCAAGATAATTCCACCTTGGGAGCTCAAAGAGAAGAGGTGGTTGTGGCTTGATTCCCAAGTTTACTCATCTATCCTCAGAGACCCGGATACCCACAACTGAATATGGAATTTGGCTTTGGAGCTTCAAAAAAGCAAACAAATTGAAGGCTGTACATTCGTTACTTAAGAATAGCTACTAAGGAAAATGAAACAGTTTGTCATAAAACCCTTTGTCTTAATGGGGGAACTACAATGAATCACTTTCCAAGGAACGGCTGCAAAAACACAGAAACAACTCTTCAAAAGTCCTTTACGGTCATCCAGGAAGAAGCAGAGCTGCTGGGTTAAAGAATGGTAAATGTAAACTTGAGCTGCTGTGGAAGGGGAAGATGCACATGGATTATACTTGTAGAGGTGCTTAACAATTGATTCATCTTGTAAAAATTCTTCACGAGAACCTTTCCTGTATCATAAGGACGAAGGGTCTATAAAATGGAAATTGGGTTTTCAGGGGATAGGGGTCCTTGTACCCTACATACTCAAGCTCCGGAACCCCAAAAAAGATACACATCTAGTCCAAAAGCCCAATTAGATAAAACTTTGACTCATAAGGAGAAAAGATCATTAAAATTGACCCTGGTGGTATTTGGAGTTAGGGATGTGTACATTTATTCTCAGGGTACTATCAGTTTCCATTGGACCCATGCACCCACACTTACTGTAAGCCTAGAAATTGTGGTAGAGGTTTTGGGGAAGATTGGAAGTTTTGAGCCCTGGTATGCTCAGCACTCACCCAATGAAGTACATGGCTTACCTAAGAGATGTTTGATTTTGAATAGTAGGAAAAAGAACAATGTAAATTATTGCAAGTGCAATTGAATCATTTTAGTGTTGGAAATGTTTGATTTGCTGGAAGTCCTGATTAAATTCTCACCTGTACTACCTGTGATGAGCTACAATAAATGGAATCTTTAGCCATCTGACTATTTGGGTCCTATCTGTATGGCTTGAACAAGAGTGCATTGATATGTTTTACAGTGCTTCACCACATCAGTAACAGGATTTAAATCCACACGTTAATGGGCAACTGCTTTCTAGCACACAAATGGCAACCTATTGGTAGAAGACAAGTCCAAGTAAGCAGAAAAGACATGTCAGAAGTGGGATTCAAACCCACCCCTCCATTGGAGACTGCGACCTTAACGCGGCGCCTTGGACCGCTCGGCCATCCTGACTTCCTGCTGCATATTGGAGATGGATTTTGGAAGACTTTAAATAAGCTGAGAGAGCAGGTGGGCATGATGAGGGCTTTGTCAAAGGCCGTTAGAGCTCCCACAACATGCCTATGAGAACCCACCCTGGATCACAATTAACATAAGGTCAAGATAATTCCACCTTGGGAGCTCAAAGAGAAGAGGTGGTTGTGGCTTGATTCCCACGTTTACTCATCTATCCTCAGAAACCCGGATACCCACAACTGAATATGGAATTTGGCTTTGGAGCTTCAAAAAAGCAAACAAATTGAAGGCTGTACATTCGTTACTTAAGAATAGCTACTAAGGAAAATGAAACAGTTTTTCATAAAACCCTTTGTCTTAATGGGGGAACTACAATGAATCACTTTCCAAGGAACGGCTGCAAAAACACAGAAACAACTCTTCAAAAGTCCTTTACGGTCATCCAGGAAGAAGCAGAGCTGCTGGGTTAAAGAATGGAAAATGTAAACTTGAGCTGCTGTGGAAGGGGAAGATGCACATGGATTATATTTGTAGAGGTGCTTAACAATTGATTCATCTTGTAAAAATTCTTCACGAGAACCTTTCCTGTATCATAAGGACGAAGGGTCTATAAAATGGAAATTGGGTTTTCAGGGGATAGGGGTCCTTGTACCCTACATACTCAAGCTCCGGAACCCCAAAAAAGATACACATCTAGTCCAAAAGCCCAATTAGATAAACCTTTGACTCATAAGGAGAAAAGATCATTAAAATTGACCCTGGTGGTATTTGGAGTTAGGGATGTGTACATTTATTCTCAGGGTACTATCAGTTTCCATTGGACCCATGCACCCACACTTACTGTAAGCCTAGAAATTGTGGTAGAGGTTTTGGAGAAGATTGGAAGTTTTGAGCCCTGGTATGCTCAGCACTCACCCAATGAAGTACATGGCTTACCTAAGAGATGTTTGATATTGAATAGTAGGAAAAAGAACAATCATTTATTTTTTTACAGAGCAAGTCAAGCCTGGTTAAAGAGAGGATTATGTTTTATATTCAAAAACATCCATTTTGAGTGTGTGTCGAGGTGTAGTTTTGTATATGTAAATTATTGCAAGTGCAATTGAATCATTTTAGTGTTGGAAATGTTTGATTTGCTGGAAGTCCTGATTAAATACTCACCTGTACTACCTGTGATGAGCTGCAATAAATGGAATCTTTAGCCATCTGACTATTTGGGTCCTATCTGTATGGCTTGAACAAGAGTGCATTGATATGTTTTACAGTGCTTCACCACATCAGTAACAGGATTTAAATCCACATGTTAATGGGCAACTGCTTTCTAGCACACAAATGGCAACCTATTGGGAGAAGACAAGTCCAAGTAAGCAGAAAAGACATGTCAGAAGTGGGATTCGAACCCACGCCTCCATTGGAGACTGCGACCTTAACGCAGCGCCTTGGACCGCTCGGCCATCCTGACTTCCTGCTGCATATTGGAGATGGATTTTGGAAGACTTTAAATAAGCTGAGAGAGCAGGTGGGCATGATGAGGGCTTTGTCAAAGACCGTTAGAGCTCCCACAACATGCCTATGAGAACCCACCCTGGATCACAATTAACATAAGGTCAAGATAATTCCACCTTGGGAGCTCAAAGAGAAGAGGTGGTTGTGGCTTGATTCCCAAGTTTACTCATCTATCCTCAGAGACCCGGATACCCACAACTGAATATGGAATTTGGCTTTGGAGCTTCAAAAAAGCAAACAAATTGAAGGCTGTACATTCGTTACTTAAGAATAGCTACTAAGGAAAATGAAACAGTTTGTCATAAAACCCTTTGTCTTAATGGGGGAACTACAATGAATCACTTTCCAAGGAACGGCTGCAAAAACACAGAAACAACTCTTCAAAAGTCCTTTACGGTCATCCAGGAAGAAGCAGAGCTGCTGGGTTAAAGAATGGTAAATGTAAACTTGAGCTGCTGTGGAAGGGGAAGATGCACATGGATTATACTTGTAGAGGTGCTTAACAATTGATTCATCTTGTAAAAATTCTTCACGAGAACCTTTCCTGTATCATAAGGACGAAGGGTCTATAAAATGGAAATTGGGTTTTCAGGGGATAGGGGTCCTTGTACCCTACATACTCAAGCTCCGGAACCCCAAAAAAGATACACATCTAGTCCAAAAGCCCAATTAGATAAAACTTTGACTCATAAGGAGAAAAGATCATTAAAATTGACCCTGGTGGTATTTGGAGTTAGGGATGTGTACATTTATTCTCAGGGTACTATCAGTTTCCATTGGACCCATGCACCCACACTTACTGTAAGCCTAGAAATTGTGGTAGAGGTTTTGGGGAAGATTGGAAGTTTTGAGCCCTGGTATGCTCAGCACTCACCCAATGAAGTACATGGCTTACCTAAGAGATGTTTGATTTTGAATAGTAGGAAAAAGAACAATGTAAATTATTGCAAGTGCAATTGAATCATTTTAGTGTTGGAAATGTTTGATTTGCTGGAAGTCCTGATTAAATTCTCACCTGTACTACCTGTGATGAGCTACAATAAATGGAATCTTTAGCCATCTGACTATTTGGGTCCTATCTGTATGGCTTGAACAAGAGTGCATTGATATGTTTTACAGTGCTTCACCACATCAGTAACAGGATTTAAATCCACACGTTAATGGGCAACTGCTTTCTAGCACACAAATGGCAACCTATTGGTAGAAGACAAGTCCAAGTAAGCAGAAAAGACATGTCAGAAGTGGGATTCAAACCCACCCCTCCATTGGAGACTGCGACCTTAACGCGGCGCCTTGGACCGCTCGGCCATCCTGACTTCCTGCTGCATATTGGAGATGGATTTTGGAAGACTTTAAATAAGCTGAGAGAGCAGGTGGGCATGATGAGGGCTTTGTCAAAGGCCGTTAGAGCTCCCACAACATGCCTATGAGAACCCACCCTGGATCACAATTAACATAAGGTCAAGATAATTCCACCTTGGGAGCTCAAAGAGAAGAGGTGGTTGTGGCTTGATTCCCACGTTTACTCATCTATCCTCAGAAACCCGGATACCCACAACTGAATATGGAATTTGGCTTTGGAGCTTCAAAAAAGCAAACAAATTGAAGGCTGTACATTCGTTACTTAAGAATAGCTACTAAGGAAAATGAAACAGTTTTTCATAAAACCCTTTGTCTTAATGGGGGAACTACAATGAATCACTTTCCAAGGAACGGCTGCAAAAACACAGAAACAACTCTTCAAAAGTCCTTTACGGTCATCCAGGAAGAAGCAGAGCTGCTGGGTTAAAGAATGGAAAATGTAAACTTGAGCTGCTGTGGAAGGGGAAGATGCACATGGATTATATTTGTAGAGGTGCTTAACAATTGATTCATCTTGTAAAAATTCTTCACGAGAACCTTTCCTGTATCATAAGGACGAAGGGTCTATAAAATGGAAATTGGGTTTTCAGGGGATAGGGGTCCTTGTACCCTACATACTCAAGCTCCGGAACCCCAAAAAAGATACACATCTAGTCCAAAAGCCCAATTAGATAAACCTTTGACTCATAAGGAGAAAAGATCATTAAAATTGACCCTGGTGGTATTTGGAGTTAGGGATGTGTACATTTATTCTCAGGGTACTATCAGTTTCCATTGGACCCATGCACCCACACTTACTGTAAGCCTAGAAATTGTGGTAGAGGTTTTGGAGAAGATTGGAAGTTTTGAGCCCTGGTATGCTCAGCACTCACCCAATGAAGTACATGGCTTACCTAAGAGATGTTTGATATTGAATAGTAGGAAAAAGAACAATCATTTATTTTTTTACAGAGCAAGTCAAGCCTGGTTAAAGAGAGGATTATGTTTTATATTCAAAAACATCCATTTTGAGTGTGTGTCGAGGTGTAGTTTTGTATATGTAAATTATTGCAAGTGCAATTGAATCATTTTAGTGTTGGAAATGTTTGATTTGCTGGAAGTCCTGATTAAATTCTCACCTGTACTACCTGTGATGAGCTGCAATAAATGGAATCTTTAGCCATCTGACTATTTGGGTCCTATCTGTATGGCTTGAACAAGAGTGCATTGATATGTTTTACAGTGCTTCACCACATCAGTAACAGGATTTAAATCCACACGTTAATGGGCAACTGCTTTCTAGCACACAAATGGCAACCTATTGGGAGAAGACAAGTCCAAGTAAGCAGAAAAGACATGTCAGAAGTGGGATTCGAACCCACGCCTCCATTGGAGACTGCGACCTTAATGCAGCGCCTTGGACCGCTCGCCCATCCTGACTTCCTGCTGCATATTGGAGATGGATTTTGGAAGACTTTAAATAAGCTGAGAGAGCAGGTGGGCATGATGAGGGCTTTGTCAAAGACCGTTAGAGCTCCCACAACATGCCTATGAGAACCCACCCTGGATCACAATTAACATAAGGTCAAGATAATTCCACCTTGGGAGCTCAAAGAGAAGAGGTGGTTGTGGCTTGATTCCCAAGTTTACTCATCTATCCTCAGAGACCCGGATACCCACAACTGAATATGGAATTTGGCTTTGGAGCTTCAAAAAAGCAAACAAATTGAAGGCTGTACATTCGTTACTTAACAATACCTACTAAGGAAAATGAAACAGTTTGTCATAAAACCCTTTGTCTTAATGGGGGAACTACAATGAATCACTTTCCAAGGAACGGCTGCAAAAACACAGAAACAACTCTTCAAATGTCCTTTACGGTCATCCAGGAAGAAGCAGAGCTGCTGGGTTAAAGACTGGAAAATGTAAACTTGAGCTGCTGTGGAAGGGGAAGATGCACATGGATTATACTGGTAGATGTGCTTAACAATTGATTCATCTTGTAAAAATTCTTCGCGAGAACCTTTCCTGTATCATAAGGACGAAGGGTCTATAAAATGGAAATTGGGTTTTCAGGGGATAGGGGTCCTTGTACCCTACATACTCAAGCTCCGGAACCCCAAAAAAGATACACATCTAGTCCAAAAGCCCAATTAAATAAACCTTTGACTCATAAGGAGAAAAGATCATTAAACTTGACCCTGGTGGTATTTGGGGTTAGGGATGTGTACATTTATTCTCAGGGTACTATCAGTTTCCATTGGACCCATGCACCCACACTTACTGTAAGCCTAGAAATTGTGGTAGAGGACCTGGGGAAGATTGGAAGTTTTGAGCCCTGGTATGCTCAGCACTCACCCAATGAAGTACATGGCTTACCTAAGAGATGTTTGATATTGAATAGTAGGAAAAAGAACAATCATTTATTTTTTTTTTTACAGAGCAAGTCAAGCCTGGTTAAAGAGAGGATTATGTTTTATATTCAAAAACATCCATTTTGAGTGTGTGTCGAGGTGTAGTTTTGTATATGTAAATGATTGCAAGTCCAATTGAATCATTTTAGTGTCGGAAATCTTTGATTTGCTGGAAGTCCTGATTAAATACTCACCTGTACTACCAGTGATGAGCTACAATAAATGGAATCCATAGCCATCTGACTAATTGGGTCCTACCTGTATGGCTTGAACAAGAGTGCATTGATATCTTCTACAGTGCTTCAGCACATCAGTAACAGGATTTACAGGTGCTGGTCATAAAATTATAATATCATGAAAAAGTAGATTGATTTCAGTAATTCCATTTAAAAAGTGAAACTTGTATATTATATTCATACATTACATACAAACTCATATATTTCAGATGTTTATTTTGTTTAATTTTGATGATTACAAATGACAACAAATGAAAATCTCAAATTCATCATATCAGAAAATTAGAATATTACTGAAGACCAATAAAAACAAAGGATTTATAGAAATGTTGGCCAACTGAAAAGTATGAACATGAAAAGTATGAGCATGTACAGCACTCAGTATTTAGTTGGGCCTCCTTTGGCCTGTATTACTGCAGCAATGCGGCGTGGCATGGAGTCGATCAGTCTGTGGCACTGCTCAGGTGTTATGATAGCCCAGGTTGCTCTAATAGTGGCTTTTAGCTCTTCTGAATTGTTGGGTCTGGTGTATTGCATCTTCTTCTTCACAATACCCCATAGATTTTCTATGGGGTTAAGGTCAGGAGAGTTTGCTGGCCAATTAAGAACAGGGATACCATGGTCCTTCAACCAGGTACTGGTAGCTTTGGCACTGTGTGCAGGTGCCAAGTCCTGTTGGAAAATGAAATCTGCATCTCCAAAAAGTTGGTCAGCTGCAGGAAGCATGAAGTGCTCTAAAACTTCCTGGTATGTGGCTGCGTTGACCCTGGACCTCAGAAAACACAATGGACCAACACCAGCAGATGACATGACACCCCAAACCATCACTGACTGTGGAAACTTTACACTGGACTTCAAGCAACGTGGATGAAGTGCCTCTCTTCTTTTCCTCCAGACTCTGGGACCTTGATTTCCAAAGGAAATGCAAAATTTACTTTCATCAGAGAACATGACTTTGGACCACTCACCAGCAGTCCAGTCCTGTTTCTCTTTAGCCCAGGCAAGACGCTTCTGACGCTGTCTGTGGTTCAAGAGTGGCTTGACACAAGGAATGCGACAGCAGAAACCCATGTCTTTCATACGTCTGTGTGTGGTGGTTCTTGAAGCACTCACTCCAGCTGCAGTCCACTCTTTGTGAATCTCCCCCACATTTTTGAATGGGTTTTGTTTCACAATCCTCTCCAGGGTGCGGTTATCTCTCTTGCTTGTACACTTTTTTCGACCACATCTTTTCCTTCCCTTCGCCTCTCTATTAATGTGCTTGGACACTGAGCTCTGTGAACAGCCAGCCTCTTTAGCGATGACCTTTTGTGTCTTGCCCTCCTTGTGCAAGGTGTCGATGGTCGTCTTTTGGACAACTGTCAAGTCAGCAGTCTTCCCCATGATTGTGTAGCCTATAGAACTAGACTGAAAGACCATTTAAAGGCTTTTGCAGGTGGTTTGAGTTAATTAGCTGATTAGAGTGTGGCACCAGGGGCCATCAATTTTGAACCTTTTCACAATATTCTAATTTTCTGATATGATGAATTTGAGATTTTCATTTGTTGTCATTTGTAATCATCAAAATTAAACAAAATAAACATCTGAAATATATGAGTTTGTATGTAATGTATGAATATAATATACAAGTTTCACTTTTTAAATGGAATTACTGAAATCAATCTACTTTTTCATGATATTATAATTTTATGACCAGCACCTGTAAATCAACACTTTAATGGGCAACTGCTTTCTAGGACACAAATGGCAACCTATTGGTAGAAGACAAGTCCAAGTAAGCAGAAAAGACATGTCAGAAGTGGGATTCGAACCCACACCTCCATTGGAGACTGCGACCTGAACGCAGCGCCTTGACCGCTCGGCCATCCTGACTTCTTGCTGCATTTTGGAGATGGATTTGTCAACACTTTACAGTAAATAAGCTGAGAGAGCAGGTGGGCATGATGAGGGCTTTATCAAAGACCGTTAGAGCTCCCACAACATGCCTATGAGAACCCACCCTGGATCACAATTAACATAAGGTCAAGATAATTCCACCTTGGGAGCTCAAAGAGAAGAGGTGGTTGTGGCTTGATTCCCAAGTTTACTCATCTATCCTCAGAGACCCGGATACCCACAACTGAATATGGAATTTGGCTTTGGAGCTTCAAAAAAGCAAACAAATTGAAGGCTGTACATTCATTACTTAACAATAGCTACTAAGGAAAATGAAACAGTTTGTCATAAAATCCTTTGTCTTAATGGGGGAACTACAATGAATCCCTTACCCAGGAACGTCTGCAAAAACACAGAAACAACTCTTCAAAAGTCCTTCATGGTCATCCAGGAAGCAGCAGGGCTGCTGGGTTAAAGAATGGAAAATGTAAACTTTAGCTTCTGTGGGAGGGGAAGATGCACATGGATTATACTTGTAGAGGTGCTTAACAATTGATTCATCATGTAAAAATTATTCGCGAGAACCTTTCCTGTATCATAAGGACGAAGGCTCTATAAGGGCACATTTTGTTTAAAGAGAACAGCAGCATTTCTTGCTACATTAATACAAATCTTATAAGCACTACACACACTAGATGCTGTTTATAAATGTTTAAAGCATCACTGGCTTTGACAAATGTGAAGTTAGTTTTTTTTTTTTTACAATGGTTTGCATTTAAACTTACCAGGGACTTTTTAACCAAATATAGTCTAAACATGTCTGTTGTGGATTTATCCTGTTTTTACCTCTGCACAATATGCAGTAAACACACTCTTATTTTTTTATCTTATATGCTCTGTCTGTATCATGCAAAAATAATACATACAAGGGATAACAGATAAATGTATTGTATTTACATGTGCACTGAAACTATAAGAGGAACTGACACTGAGCATTTGAAATATTAACTACACTATACAAGTTATACTTCTAGGCTGTAGTTGCTCTGTCTAGCCCATTTCATGTATTTTATCTAGGGCTGAAACAATTAATCACTTTGATCTATTACTTAAATAATCATAATTAATAAAAGTTGATTAATCATTAACGGCCACTAAAATGGCCTTTAGCCGACAGAGTGACCCACTTAGAGCAGGAATTATAACAAGATTGTAAAAAAAAAATATTTAAACATTTTGCATTTAAAGCTACAGTGTGTAATAATTACAGGGATATACAGTCAGAAATGTAATATATTATACATAACTATGTTATTTATCATCATCTACGAGCTCAGCCTCTTAACCTTAATATTTGCGTTGCCTTAGAATTCGTTATTTATAGTTACATAGGAGCGGGTCTCGCAGCCATGGATGCAGACATCTTTGCGCTACGGCAGCGCAGAGCCAACAAACTAGCGATTGTGAGATCGCCCATTACGCTCGAAAGTAACTACGGCAAGTTGAGAGAGATGAACTGAGATGGTACTTAACAATAGATGGCAGTATTAAAATTATCTATGTAAACAAACCTCATCACTTGAGAAGGTAGGTGATGCGGACGTCGTGGAAGACATTTTGTCCCGTAACGCTCGCCGTACTGTTGGGGGGGAGAAGCGGTGGGGGGGAGATGTTCATGTTGCTGCGGTCTGCAGTCTGGACGTTAGATGTCGCTAAAAATTACACACTGTAGGTTTAAGATTAAAAAAAAAAAAGAAAAGCTTTTGTCTTTTAATATTCTCCATCCTGAACTCCCCAAGAGGAAAAGTTTCTGTGCATTTAGTAAAAAAGTATCTTTAAGGAACCTTTGGCTAAAAATAATCAACAGATTAATCAATTTGCAAAATAATCATTAGAGGCATTCCTAATTTTATGGTAACATTACAAACACATTTCTTCCATAATACAGCACTGAAGGGCCAGCTGCTTCACCATAGGGCTCCCCTACATCATTCGCTCTGTGTTTCCCACAATCATATAATGTTTCTATTATACACTCACCGGCCACTTTATTAGGTACACCTGTCCAACTGCTCGTTAACACTTAATTTCTAAGCAGCCAATCACATGGCGGCAACTCAGTGCATTTAGGCATGTAGACATGGTCAAGACAATCTCCTGCAGTTCAAACCGAGCATCAGTATGGGGAAGAGAGGTGATTTGAGTGACTTTGAACGTGGCATGATTGTTGGTGCCAGAAGGGCTGGTCTGAGTATTTCAGAAACTGCTGATCTACTGGGATTTTCACGCACAACCATCTCTAGGGTTTACAGAGAATGGTCCGAAAAAGAAAAAACATCCAGTGAGCGGCAGTTCTTTGGGCGGAAATGCCTTGTTGATGCCAGAGGTCAGAGGAGAATGGCCAGACCGGTTCGAGCTGATAGAAGGGCAACAGTGACTCAAATAACCACCCGTTACAACCAAGGTGGGCAGAAGAGCATCTCTGAACGCACAGTACGTCGAACTTTGAGGCAGATGTGCTACAGCAGCAGAAGACCACACCGGGTGCCACTCCTTTCAGCTAAGAACAGGAAACTGAGGCTACAATTTGCACTAGCTCATCGAAATTGGACAATAGAAGATTGGTAAAACGTTGCCTGGTCTGATGAGTCTCGATTTCTGCTGCAACATTCGGATGGTAGGGTCAGAATTTGGCGTCTACAACATGAAAGCATGGATCCATCCTGCTAATATGATAATTTCATATCATTGTTGAACAGTTTTAATTCAATGTCTGTTACATCAGGGAACCAAGCATTGTCAAAGAAAAAGTACAAAAACTCACATTTCACAGGTTTCTGCAGGTTGTCAAGGTCACATTTTAAATGGTCTATATTTAAGATAAGATCGTATAGTGAGTGAGAAATCAAAAGACATTATCAGAACAGATACAATTCCAATGGCTGTCATAGGTATGTTGCTCATTAATTTTCTCCATACATCATAGGTCTCATAGCAGTAACTTCAGATAATCAAAATGGCAGACAGCCAGCTTGTCAAAACCTTGGAGCAGCTTCTCTCTTGGCTTGGCATTTTTAATCATATGCATTATCACTAAGTGCTTTTTGTTGTGTGACAAGGCAAAGCTAAGGCCAATTTTTAGCCTGCTGAGAGAGCAGTTACTGGAATCTATGCTAGATCACAGTTGTGACAAGACCATTTTAGTCTGCATTTAAGTGGTACATGTCAGCAACACCAACAATCACTTCCCTGTTAAAAAATATTAAAGAAAAACAGACAGAAAAATATATGCAATCAAGACAGTAAAATTATCCATTCATTCAGGTATAATAATGAAGAAAACAATATTTCAGTTTCATAGAGATAACCTGTTACACAAAGGTATTTATGAGATGTGATGCTGGATTGACATAGTTCAAATGTTTAGACTTATTCTTTTTAAAAGTGAGGAAAAACAAAATTCTAAGTAAAGTTGTTGCTTATTATTGATACAGCCTATTAGGTTAATGGTTTTCAAACTCTGTCTTCCAACTGGCTACCACTCTTTCAAAGAAAACACTTTAAAATACTCCCATTAGCCTATAAAGTATTGAATGACTTAGCTCCAAAATGTATTAAAGACTTGTTAACATTGTGTCTACCACCTAAGCATTTCAAGCCTTCTAGCTCTAATCTACTTTGCATACCTAGAACCAGAGCCAGACACGGTGAAGTGGCATTTGGGTCTGTTGATCAAGATCTAGAAAGCTGTGAAATCCAGAACGCTGTGAAATCTCTAAATTCCCCAGTTGCTTTAAATCAAGATTAAAAACACAATTGGTTAGAGTGGCCTATGACTGCACTATCTAAACATCATTATTCCAGTTTTCAGTCTCTCATTCTATTTTTCCCACTTATTGTGTCTTATTTTAATCAATCATATATATATTTTTTAAATATATAATCCATTTTAGTGATTTACAGTATATGTCACTTTAATTCTCTCTACCTATTTTCATATTTACCTTTACCTGCCTCTATGCCACTGCAATGTTATTTTCTTTTTCTCGTGTATAGTAATTTGAATTGTCTTGCCAGTCAGATATGCTATTTCAACACATTTGCCTTACCTTGCCTTGTAAAACAACCTGTTCACCCTCCAACACCACCAGTCCACACAAGCCAACACATCGGATCCTGCATTCCTCTCTCTGTTGCCAACACCTGATCACATTCATATATTCATTGAAGATCTCCATTCATGAAATTAGAATTTTAACAATACACTTGTCAAACATTTATCCTGGTCTCCTGGAATATGTCTCTGATGTGGGTCAGTGGAAGTAGAAAAATATATGACAACGTCTCTTGTAATCAGGAGCTAAGAACTTGATTGAGATTAACACATTTGAATATATATGTATACATTTTTATAAATGCAACCTTTGCAGTTTTGATTCTTAATTTTAATAGAGTATTATACTATTTTCATTTTTTATTTATGTGTGTGTTGATGTTACACTGTTAGCCAAAACACAAAAAATTATTAGAAAAATATGAGTTACAAAACAGGTTAGAAAATACTGGGATATAACAACATTACTAAGACTTTTTTTATTAACCAAACACCCCAACAATTTTTAATGTAACAGAGAAAATAAATGTTTTTATGAACACTACTTTGCATTCTGTGCACAACTTTGTGCAGTTGCTACTAATGTCTTGCATATCTGAGACCAGTCTATCTGCTATGTGTAGATTCATCCGATGCCATTGAGTAATGATGTTTCACAATGGCTGTAGCCACAGACACCTGCTCCCCTTGGATGGGTTGTTCTGGAAAAAACTTTGTTGTGCTTTGTAGAATGACAATTGTGATTCCTTGTTTTGTGCTCAGTGGAATAAGTCATGTGCAGCAATGAGCCTAAAATGTCATGCTGGATTATTTAAGTCCAGTTGTGTCTTTATTGATTGATCCTAATGCCCTTGAGGAAAGCAGGCTGTTGGTGGTGTGATGGGCACAGTGAGTCATTAACACAGTGACAGAATGTCAATGAGCCATAAATGTTTACATAGAAAAAAAAAAAAACTCTGGTAGTGCTTACAATTGTGCTTACAATTGTTTCAAATCAAATAAATAATATTTATCTACTTCAACAATCACTACATGTTTTATTATATTGCATGCTAGAGTGGGTTGTTGAGGAATCCTACCATTCTTAATTTTTCTGTGCATCTTTCTAATAATTTTTACAACTGCACATTTAGATATTTCATTGTATAAGTAACAGTAAACCACATACAATTACCAGTAATTCAACCACTGAACAAGTGGTGACGAATAAGGTGGCGTTGTTTGTATTTCAGAGCAGAATTGAATATTTCAAAGCTGAAGTTGGGCTATGGTAATATCAGTTCCTAATGATAATTGGAAAATTTGGTATGCATTAGGTGGTGCTGGACAAATGTAAACAGCCACTGAAGTCACCAATCCAAGCTATGCTGTGGGATGTTTTATGCTGAAAGATCTTTCTTTGTAGTTGTTGGAGAATTTATAAGTTTATTGACTTTGCAAACAAATGTCAGGTCATCTTTCTCAAAAAAATTCATTATTCTGGTTTGGCTATGATGTATTAATGATGAGGACAGCTATCAGCCCCTGCTGCTACCCCATCTGGCCTCTCAATGTAACTCTTGACCACAGCTGCTATGGATACTGGTACCCAATCACCTCTGCCCAGGGTTTTCATAACATCCATGGCAACCAATTTGTCAGTTGGCCAACCAGCCCACAATTGGAGTCCAATGAGCCACTCCACATATGCTGGCTTAATTGTTTTTGGTCACTTTTGTCTTAGAAATCTACAGCAATGCTTATGCTTTGTTTTTGTTGTTTCTTTTTGTTTCTGTTTTTATAATTTTACGCTGTTTGTTTTACCCAGTGACATTAAAAGAAACATCAAAAGAAACATGACCAACTGTGTCGTTATTCCACTTGAGTGGAGTCAATTGTTCATCCACTAGACTTTTCTCTATTAAACCAGATTGTTGTGCGAACATCATAGCTTCATGAGGAGAGACCATCTGCTCACCTAGATCTTAAAAGAGGGTGTTACATTGACAGGAAACCTTCTCCTTTGGGGAAATACAATGACAGAATCCTAATAATTCAAAGGATCATGGGGGAGTGACTTCTTTTGTACATTACGTTTTCATAAAAAGAAGTCTATAAAGCAAAGTCTTAATGTTATCAATCACTGTTATATTAAGAGTGTAAACAAATTCTATTACTGAATGTAATTTTTCCTTGGTATAACAAGCATAAATTTAATTCCCACTTTGACAGATTTTTTTGGTCTATGGTTTGGCTTTTACCTCCTTGTTTAAGTAGGTTAGAGAGTTCAACAGCAGATAGCACTCGTGTTGACTTGGTTATCAAACTGTTGCTTGTTTTATACACATATTTGCAACACCAACATTAGGAAAATAGTTGTCAAGAGCTTAGAAAAAGTATCAATGTTATTCAAAAAGTCACAGGAGGCACATATCATTAGTCAGAAGCGTATCTTTACACGTTATTCTGATCCTTGCACGATTAAAGCAATAAAGACAGCCTTTGACTATGAGCAAATCAACACTCACTGGCCTTCCAAAAACCTTACTTATAGGGCTCCCCTATTTCATTTACCTTTTTCTAAATTTTAGGGGGTATATTGTGGTAGATGAGGATGTCATAAAAAAGCGAATGTGTTCCTAGTTCTGAAACGTGTTCTGTACCAATGACCGCAAACACACATCCCCAGTCAGTAAATTGTTAAATCCTATTTTTGGCCTTCAGCAAGAACACCTACATCAGCAGTTCGTCATAAGAAACCATCTGGCAAGATCTTTCAGGACTGACGGGCCGATACAAATACTGATGACTTTGGTACTGTAAAGACAGCAAACCATATGTTCGCAAATGCCAGGGTATTTGCCATGTCTATTAAATACCCTGGCATCACTTCAAGACAATATTTGGGGAAGCAGGACTGAAAAGCAGGAATTTGAGCAATAGAAAAAGTGAAAACATTGCCATATTTTTTTTACTGAATGAAACAATCCTAACAAAAGACAGACAAAAGAGTTGAAGGAAGACTAAAAGGCTAGAGCTTTTGTAAGAAAAGCCCAAATGACACTACTACTGAAAGCTTTGCAATGAATCTTTAAAAAAGACTCACAAGCACATTCTTATATTCCTTTGCAGATGTTAAATGTGTACAAACCTGAGGTAAAGCACACCAATTGTAAAACTAGAAGAAAAGACATATGTGTAACCTACCAAGCAATTGTCTCTCAGGGACGATAAGATTCGGCCACACTCAAATTAGACTTTTTGTTTGCTTAAAAAAAAAAGAACCATCCCATATCAATATTAATCTGCAAACCTTTATATAACAGCAAGAAAACATCACTTTGCATTGCTAAAGACCAGAGCTTTTTGCTTTATGCAGATCCAGATTAAACTTTAGCACAGTGGCTTTCCATCATCTAAATAAGGCCCGTTTACATAATTTTTACAATCTTTTTATAATTCCTCCTCTAAGTGGGTGGCTCTGTCGGCTAAAGGCACATTTTAGTGGCCCTATACTCCAGTTAATGATTAATCAATTACTAAATTAGTTGATGATTATCTAATAGATCAAAATGATTAATTGTTTCAGCCCTAGATAAAATACATGAAATGGGCAAGACAAAGTAACTACAGCCTAGAAGTACAACTTGTATAGTGAAGTTAATATTTCAAATGCTCAGTGTCAGTTCTTCTTATAGTTTCAGTGCACATGTAAATAGATTTATTTGCCGTCCCTTGAATGTATTATTTTTGCATGATACAGAGAGAGCATATTAGATAAAAAAAAAGAGTGTGTTTTACCTCTGTTTACCTCTGCACAATTCCTCAGAATTTTCTTCAAAAGAAAACGCATGATAAATCCACATATAGCACACATATTTAGACTATATTTGGTTAAATAGACACTGTCTTAGTTGCTGGTAACTTTAAATGCAAACCTTTGTAAAAAAAAAAAAAAAAAAAAAAAAAAGTCCTAATTCTATTACGATTCCAGTGATGCTTTAAACATTGATAAACAGCATCTAGTGTGTGTAGTGCTTATAAGATTTGTGTTAATGTAGCAAGAAACGCTGCTGTTCTCTTTTAAAAAAATCTGCCCTGATGCTCACATTAAGGAGAAAAAAGAGCTTACATAGTTTTGCGAAGGAACAATGACATCAGACCAATGAAACTGAAGACCAATAGTGTCCCTACCAAAGTTGAAATCAAACCTACGCCCTTGGTTCGTCCCCTGGGCCTCCTTTCCCTTGCTACCTGCCTGGGACACCTACCAAGGGAGGGATCCAGGAATCAAGTCATTCTCTCTTTGAAAAAAATATATACGTTGTCAAGGAATGATTCACATAATTTTCCATTCTCAACTCAACTCAAGCCTACATTACACAAATGTATATAGAAAATGCAGTTAAGAGAGACACCATAACCAACCTGGACTGGAGAGTGTTTATTTTACTATACTTTTGCTTGTTACTCGAGAGTAGCCAACTTTTTATCATTCCTATCTTTGATCTGTCAATCACACAATTCAACCAATCCAAACAAAAAGTAAAAGCAACATGCTAGCCAACTATGTAGAGGGGACGGGTCATAACTGGTGGGAATAAGGGGCTGTTGTCAAAAGTTCTTATGGAATTAAATAAATGTTGGCAGGAAGCAGCATGATTATTTTCTGTCAGAAGCTAAGATCTGAAACCTGGGTTAGTTGCAGGATGAATTTTAACACCCTGATCTGATTCTTTTCCTCAGTAGCTGAATCAAGAGGTTTTATTGTCATTATGTTGCCATAATGACAGTTTTCTGAGAGACATCAGCTCTAAATACTCATATAATACATAGACACAATTTAATAACACTTATACAAAAAAATACTATCATCCTTAAAATATGCTAAAAATGTAATACAAGAACAGATGTTCATAGATTTCAGGTAGTATTTACAAAAGTGCAGCTTGTGCTGAAATGGGCTAGAGTTGTAGTGGATTTTAATGTGGGATGTTTAGTTACTGCCAGCAGGGAGATGATCTCCTTTGCAGCTTTGGAAAATAAACTTTTCTTGAGTTTATTTATTTCTGGTCAGAGGTAGTAGATTATCCATAAATTGCACTTAAGTAAGAGTAGAACTACTTCATTATATTTTCACTTAAGTAAAAGTAAAACTGACCCTTTAAAGAAAATACTCAAGTAGCACCGAACAAATATTTGGTAAGAAGACCTCTTAAGTACTGAGTAACTGATCTACTTACCACTATTGACCATAACCGATTTGATATTTTACAAATTGATGTAACATTGAACAAAACATAAATGGTATAAAAATTCTGGTTGCACCTACATCTGTTCATATTGTCATGATTGGTTCTGAGAGGCCCAATATGCAGAACACCACGGGAAAAAGGGAAAAGTTTGAAATGAGTTTATTAACAAAGCTCATGGAAATGAGTCAGGAACTGGTTCACATCTGGAGGACAGGTTCACAGGAGACTGTAGGGATGACAGTTCAGTTAGCCACGTAGCTGATGAATGTGGAATTGTTATCTTCAGAGATCTACCTTGAAGAGTCCGGGTTTGGCTTTGAGAGAGGCACTGTTGGGTCCAGAGACTGTTTGATTCAGCAGAGTTCAATGTCAGCTTCAGCGTCTTGCATCTAGCGTTTGGACAGACCTTGGTTTTTCAGCTCTTAGTCCAGAGCAGCATGGGAATCCAGAGGAAGGTCTTCAGGTTTGGCTCAGAGGGCTGGCTCAGCAGGTTAAGCTCATCCAGAGCTTACAAGGCAAAACAGGTTTCCTGTAAGCAGAGACAAAAGGGAATTAGAATCCAACTAGGAGATTTAAAGCAACAAAGATTTCACAGAGGAAGTGAGGCTCAGGTGCTAACCAAACTGGATAAACACTGCGGCGTTGATGCGAGGTCTGAGGGCTGCTTATATAGTGGAGGATCCTCCTGATGATGAGATTGGCTTCAGGTGTGTCGAAGGCTCAGCTCAGGAGGATCCACAGCGAACTCTGCTGGAGACAGGTGGAACTTCTCCAGATCCCAACAGTACCCCCCCCTCAACGACCGCCTCTTGGCGGTCCAGAAGACGTCGATGGGAGGGATCGCTCGTACTCCTCGATGAGGGATGGGTCGAGGATGTAGGAACCAGGAACCCACTGGCGATCCTCCGGACCGTAGCCCTCCCAATCGACGAGGTACTGCCAGCCACGACCTCGCCAATGGCAGTCCATGATCCGGCGGACGGTGAAGGCCGGGTGTCCATCGACTTCCAGGGCGGGTGGAGGGGAGTCGGACGGAGGGCACAAAGGGCTGGAGATCACAGGCTTGACTTGAGAGACGTGGAACGTGGGATGAATGCGAAGAGTCGGAGAAAGTTTTAGTCGTATGGCTGATGGGTTTATGACCTGGGAAATCCTGTAGGGGCCAATGTATCTTGGAGAGAGTTTACGGGACATCCCCTTGAGGGGAATGTCCCGAGTGGAGAGCCATAACTCCTGACCGACGGAGTAATCTGGGGCAGGACGTCTCTTTGAGTCGGCGAAACGTTTGGTGGTTTCCAAGGAACGGTTGAGGGTGGCTATGGTGTCTCTCCAGATACGACAGCAGCGGATGTGGTGGTTGACTGATTGGACCAAAATCTCTCTCTCGTCTGCGGGGAAAAGTGGAGGTTGGTAACCAAGACTGACCTGAAATGGGGACTGGCCGGTGGAAGCTGACTTGAGAGAGTTGTGGGCAGATTCAATCCATGGGAGATGTTGGCTCCAGTCGGTGGGAGTACTGGAGGTCAGACAACGAAGGGAGGATTCGAGCTGCTGATTCATTCTTTCCGTTTGGCCATTGGACTGTGGGTGATAACCTGAGGTGAGAGATGATTTACAGTTAAGTGCTGAGCAAAAGGCCTTCCAAACCTGAGAGATGAATTGTGGTCCACGGTCAGAAAGAATCTCCTGAGGGATGCCATGTAGACGGAAGACGTGTTTAATAAGGAGCTGGGCGGTTTGAAAAGCCGTGGGAAGCTTCTTGAGGGGTACAAGGTGGCAGGACTTGGAAAATCAGTCAACAATGGTGAGGATTGTGGACATACCTCGAGAGATGGGAAGACCAGTAACGAAGTCAATTGCGATGTGAGACCAGGGGCGAGAAGGAACAGGAAGAGGATGCAACAGGCCAGAAGGAGGTTGATGTGTGGTCTTGTTTCTGGCGCAGGTAGGACAGGCCAGAACATATTCTTTAACATCCCTGTGCAGGGTAGGCCACCAGAAACGTCTCGAGATAAGGTTGATGGTTCTACTCACCCCTGGATGAGCGGAAAATTTGGCAGTGTGCATCCACTGAATTCGGCGTGATCTGACCGAAGAGGGAACATAAGATTTGTTTGGGGGACCGTTACCTGGGTCAGGTTCAGAAGCCAGGGCAGAGTTTATGAGGTCGGTGATCTCCCAGGTAACCACCCCAACAGTGCAGGAAGCGGGTAGAACAGGTTCAGGCGTCTCGGATTGATCAGTGGAATAAAGACGAGAGAGAGAATTGGGTTTGATGTTCTTGGATCCGGGTCTGTAAGAGATAATGAGATTGAAACGAGAAAAGAATAATGACCACCTTGATTGCCGAGGATTGGCCTGTTTGGCGGATTGGATGTAGGCAAGGTTCTTGTGATCTGTCCAAACAAGAACCGGGTGTTCTGCCCCCTCAAGCCAGTGTCTGCACTCCTCTAATGCCAATTTGATGGCCAATAGTTCGCGGTCACCAACATCGTAGTTTTGCTCAGCAGGGGAAAGTCTACGGGAGAAAAAAGCACATGGGGGAACTCTTTGATCTGTATCGAGTCTTTGAGATAAGACAGCACCAACTCCTGAGTCGGAAGCGTCGACTTCAAGGATGAATTGTTTTGATGAATCAGGCTGGATTAACACTGGAGCTCTGGAAAACAACATCTTAAGTTTGTCAAATGCAGTTTGTGCCTCGGGGGTCCACTGGAAGGTTCTTTTGACTGAAGTTAGGGAAGTTAGAGGTAGAGCTGTCTGACTATAATTCCTGATGAATCGTC
>CM060081.1:21462-39314 GCA_030533445.1 Cyprinodon diabolis
GCTTAAAACCATTTTTGCTGTTTAATCATAGATAAATCCAGCACAGCAACATCTGTATTATTGCTTAAATTACGAAAAAAATACCTTTATGTGTTACTTGTAGTGAAGTAACAAAAGTTTGGCTCACCTGATATTTTATTAATCAAAAATTATATTAAATTATATTAGAATTATAACCCTTCCTTCCTTCCTTCCTTCCTTCCTTCCTTCCTTACTTACTTACTTACTTACTTACTTATAAACAATTAAAAATAATCCCTGAAACAAATAAATTTACTGGGTTTATTCTAAAAAATGAAAAAGATACATCAGGCATGTCACAAGTTGAGTTTCCACAGATCCTCCTAATGTAGAACCTGTTGGGTCGCTCCCCATTGACGTCTCTGCTGGGCAGAGAAGCAACCCTCAGGGATTAGTGATCATCTGTTTAACATGGCTGACACTCAAGATCAGCAGCAACAGTAGCTGTTCTCAGATGTGTTGTCAGGGATGACCTGTTTCAGAGGTGCTGTTGGTGGCCTTTGAAGGCATTTTCCTTCATTAGGTGTGTAGTTGTCTAAGGTGACAGCTGTGGTTTTAAATTAAACTAAGTAAAAGAGTGGATTTTCTAGAAGACAAACCTTTTGCTCAGACAGGGTATCTTTAAGTTTTGATCCCCTTCTGGTTCCGGTTTTGTCATTTCAGTCTCATTTTGTCTTTCAGCTGCTGTTTCATCAGCTAATAACTTTCGACGACCTGCTCTGTCTTCGTCTTTCTTTCCTTTATAACTTGATGTCTCGGAGGTCAGCTGATATATTCATAAGTTGTCATCATCTTTTCAGAAAGTTCTCAATGAGGCCAGCGACACCTCTGAACCTATTCTCAGTGATTACCAGTTTGGAGGAACATAGTCTGAGGGTTTGAAGCATATCAGGGATTCAAATATGTCCGATTACACGAGTGTGCAAAATCTGCCCCCTTCAGAAAAACCCTCATGGAAAGAAAAACGTCTCAATGTTTGAAATCACTTTTTGTTCATTTAGATGATGAACCAAAATGAAGAAAAAGCCCCTTTCTTCCTGCTGGTCTTCTCCCTTCCTCCCCTGCATAGGATTTCTGTGTTAATCTGAAGAATAACATGCATCACTGGTCAAAGGTTTATCTGGAATCTCAGACCTGAGTTCTCAAGCAGCAGAAGCAGCAGTACCTCCTGTGACACCAGAGAGGGGCAGTGTTGTGTCACCAGAGGTTTGGATGTTCGTTTTGAGGCTTTTTGAGGTGAAGGTGGGAGGTTGTGGGAGGATGAGTGGAGTGGGGAGGCAAAACGACACTGCATGCGTTGTCCGTGGCAACGTTGATTAAGACAGGATGTCATCGGAGCAGGGCCACTTGTGATGATTATATAGAGAATATTTCTGCCCACGTATGCAGGAAGGAAGTTTCTTCATTCATTCATTAATGGTTTTATTGTCTCAGACAGGCCGCGGTTGTGAGGCAGCGATGCCGGCTCGTTGTCTTGTTGACATGTGGGATTTGGGAACATCAGATAAACTGACTTGGCACCTTGGGCAGCTGTACTGGAGAAGTTTGGGGAAAAGAAACAGGCTTCGTAGCAACACTGCAAAAAGTTATTGACACTCGGCAGCAGCTTTGAAAGATAAACACTGTCTTCACTTCTGGATTCTGAGAACATAATCTGCCTGTTTCTAGTTCATCATACATTTCTCTGAATGACTGATTCTTCCATTTATGCTTCTGTGTTGCATTTAATTGCCTCAGACTGTGAAATAAATTTTGATCAGACTTAGAAAAACAGACTTATAAATACAAATGCATGTTTTAATTGGTTATTCATTAATCTAAAGAGGCTATTGAAACCAACAGGACCTAAAGTAAACGTAGTATTGATTGTGGCATCAAATCTTTTAATTTTTGACCTATGTATCAGAGTCCTATTTCCATTCTTAGTTTGGACAGAAAGCTGATGTAGTTTTGCTTTATTGTTTGGAATCTGACCTGCTGGCATCTGATAGAAGGACGTCCTTCTTCAGGTTTGTCCCCTAAAAAGCAGAATTCAGGGTTTTCTGTTAAGATTCCTTTGATCATTTGAATTTAAACAATTCTGATCCATTATTTTTGTTCCTGTTTGATTTTCGATTTTCATTCTTTTTAGAGAAGATCATAAAAATTAATTGGTAACATTTTCAGAATGTATATAAATATCTAACCTATAAACTCCAATGACTTTTCTTCCACTGTCTGTCTAATGCAGTTTTGTTTACGTGATGTTGAGCTAGATGGTCAGAACAGGCAGATAACGATTGAAGTGATTTTCCTTCCATCAATAACACGTAGACCTCAGCGCAGGTATCTGTTAAAAGGTAATGAAAAAGAATAAAAAGGCTGTGCGCTCTCTGCAGAAATTTTGCTATGATCGCAGGGGTGAACAGATTCCCTCAGGGAACCTACCTAATCACAACACCGGGGCAGGGGGGCGAAGCTGACTCTTCATCCTGGGTCCGGCAGTTTTTAATCATGTTAGCCGTGCGTCGTCCCTTGCATATGATCCCGTTGTGCTGCACGTAGCCGACTTATCAGGTCTTTTGTATCTTTGAATACTGCCACCCAAACAGACTGCTACACGGACGCTCCTGCAGATTTTTCTTTACTGGTATTTGGCCACTTGTTCAAGACAGTTAGTAGGAGCTCTCACATACAGATAGACTTTTTTTGTTGTGATTTTGAATTCCTTTAGATGGGGATGTAATGTCTTACTGACTGGTGTCTTATTGCCTACTTTCTGTTACCAGACAGGTTCTGTTAATGGTTTCTTCATTCTGCAGGTGTGGTAGCCTACTGCTTGGAAAAATTAACTCTGCTTAATGAAAGCAGAATTGAAATTAAGCAAAATTAATTCATAATTTACTTTCTCATATCGGGAAAGGGTGCTTTTATAAAGGAAATCATGAACACGAAACCTATCTGTATTTAATTAGTTTATAAAAGTCTGATAAAATGGTTTTTCAAAATACTTAGTGTCAGCAATGCAGAAACAGGAAGAGGTTTGTTTGCAGCAGCACTCTGGGTACAAGGTCACCCACATTCCTGCAGGCTGTGTGTTCTGCTGCATAATGCTGACCTTTCACAGTAAAATCCTCCTTGTTCCAGCAGATTTCTAACAGGGTTTTTTCTATTTTCCTTTCTAAACAGATTGCCTTCTCCCAGCACAGCAACTTTATGGACTTGGTGCAGTTCTTCGTCACGTTCTTCAGGTGAGCAGCACATCCGACACACAAAGTCTGGAGGCTGATCGGCATATTTTCCCCTCACTTACCGGCTGGGGATTTTCTGCACTCTATCCAGCTTTAAGAAGCTTGGGAGAAAATTCCAGCTGCGTTTTAGTCGGCCACTTTCAGATAAGATCTGTTCAAGGCACAACATCTTTTCTGAAAATCTTAATCCACCCCACGGAGCAGACCTCCTCCTTCCTTCCTTTCTGCATTCACTTGTTGAGTCCACTTCTCTCTGACGGTTGGTACCCTATCCTGAGGAGCTAAACTGACTGGTCTTTAAAATAAGTTTTATTGTTATCATGTTTTCTTTATTTGGATTATCTCATTATATATCTTAGATGCATATTGTGTGGTTAAAGGTACAAGGTACCAGAGTAACTCAATCTGGTTACATATAGAGTTTTTCTAAAACATTTATGTCGTCTTGGTTTATTATTTGGTGTTTTACACTTTGCTTTCGCTCAATTTGGTTGTGAAAAAAGCCCTTTGTGTTTATGTATGATAGCAGCAAATAAAAGCACAAGGAAGCTCCCCCAGACATCAATAGAAACCTTTTCATCAGGCGGTAGTCCAGAGAGCAAAATGGAGGAGAAACTAGCAAGGTGTGTCTGATTTGTATTGATCCTTGATATCACTGGTCCGGCTCTCCCTGGCAAACTCTTAAAATTTTGCATACGGAGTCAAAAATACACCTTGAAACCTTTTCTGTGAAAATGAAGCTCTTTTACAAGCCTAAACTCCAAGCTTTGCCCAGGACGTGAGGGTTTTATGCGTCCACACAGCTTCTTCATCCCAGCAGGACTGCTGCTAACACTTACTTCATTGCATGGGACAAATGTATATGAGATTCACCAACTCAGCCAGACAGAAAAGACCATGAATCCAAATACAATCTGGATGCACAAACACGAGAAGCGAAATAATTGTAACGGTTAAAAATCCATAGGAGCTGCTTGGTCTGGAACCGTGTTTATCCGTGCCTTTCAGTGTGTGATCAGTGGAAGGCAGACAGATGGCGACACATGGTGGTGGCAGGATCATGCTTGGATGCCTTTCTTTGAGTAGAAACGTGGTAATTAACTTTATTTGCGCTGTAGCCGTACGTCTCACCCAGGAACACATGGGCATGTGTCAGTGGGAAGCTGGAATCGCATCCACAGCGGCTTCACTTTGTGCCATTAAGGAAGCTGCTAATAGATGACTGGTCATTTTACTTGAGCTTAGATGGACAGGCTCAGAGTTGGGGCTGTTTTAGGCTTTTGTTTAATCAAAAAACAAAACAATAAGCTGAGTTTTTTGGTGATTAAAAGCTTAATGATTAAATTATGAATACATTGTATAAATACGTTTCCAACACAGCAGTTTTAGCCCCACTGACCAACCCAGGAGTCTCTATCTGAACACAAAGATCCCAGCAGGTAGAGTGTTTAACGGCCTCCTCACTGCTGCAGCAGGAAACGCTGCTGATGGCAGTAGAAAGATTGAAATGAAAGCTGTGAGGTTGTTCACCTCTGTGGAACCGACTGCGAGTCAGGAGCTCCCTTCCATCCCCCTCAGAACTGCATACTGCTGCTTTTTAGCAACATAGAAATGGTTGTTTTTGCAGGTTTGTTGCAAGTTTTTTGTAGTTCGCTGATGGCAAACATATCAGTCCGGACAGATTGGTTATAATGGATGGCCTTGTTTCACAGGAGGTCTGAAAAGCTGCACGTGTTGTTGGGTGGCCTGGATTCTACATCAGAAGGAATTGCTGTAATGTGTTATTGATTTAAAAAATGAAATGTGTGTTTGGTGCACAGAAGTGTCCGCCTTGTGGCTGGCTGCATGTGTGGGATTTCTCTGGAGTCTCCCAGAAGTGTTTGTCTCTGCAGCCCAGAAGAGAATCACAGTCATTGTTTCCTAAACACAGCCTACATAAACAAGGCCTGTTTCATTATGGAATAAATATTTTTTTTATTTGTGCAAATCACTTGCTAAAGTATCCATCTCTGTCTTATATTCATATTCTAAGAATCATCAAACAGTACTTCATCTAGAACTGAGAGGAAATGGAAAGTTCATCTACAGTTGCTACAGATTTACATATTCAGCATTCCCTTAACAATGATCCCCCAAATTAAATAGATAGGATATAAATTGCCTCTACACTTGAACACGCTGTCCCTGCTGTGATACATGGTGATGGCAGCATAGTACTGAGGGGTAAGCATTGTTTACAGCAGCGGCTGTGGAATCTGATCAGAGATTTAGAGGACGGGTTCCAAAGAAGGAGGGTCAGGATCCATAGGGAGGTCATGAGAGACCAGTTGAGGGTCCTGAAAAGATTTTTACAATTATCATGATGTAAGACCCTGAGGTTTATGAAATAAATTAATGATTATTCCATTAAATAAGTGGATATTATATTTATTTATTCAAATATTAAATGCAAAATAAAATTATAAAATGTAAAATAAAATTACTAAATGTCCTAAATAAATGATCAGGATGTGATTTAAAATGATTAAAAAGTAAATGTCATTTTATGTATTTAAATTTGAATCCATTTACTTCACTCTGTATATAGAAATACATTCAGAGTAGAATAACTGTGTGTGTCTCCAGTCTGTATCTGTTATTTCTGGCTCTCAGGCTGAAACATTTGGGAAACGGACCTTAAACAGTTATAATGGTTGGTGATTGGTTATAATGGCAGGACTCCGTCACTGGATACTGATGCAGGAACACGGCTGATGAATCGGTCCATCTCTAGTGGTAAATCACAAACCGTGGAAAAGTTTAAATGATATGAATCGTTTAGCAAACACTTCATCTTTAACCTTACTTCTTCCTGAATAGAAATCATTTAAGTTATGCGAACTACAGCTCCCTCCGTCACTCGGCTCTGGTTTGCCCCCACCCCGCCATGACACTAGACTATTTACTCAGTAGGCAGATTGAAGCGCTTTGTCAGCCATTGTTGAGTGTTGGAAGCAGATTTGAAAGCAGTCCTCTAGATCCTTCCACCTCACACATCTTTTTTATCTCCCGTATTTCCTTCCTGTTCTTCCATCTCTTGCTTCTCACTTTTGTGTCGTATCTCCTGTCTCCTTTCATCTCCACTTATCCTTTTTCATTCTCTGTTTCCCCCTTTCCTTTTCTGAACCACCAACCTGCCACTCCCCCTGACTTGCTCTTAATCCCACAGCAGGTTTTTTTTTTTTTTCTTCTGTCGGCTGCCACTGATTCAGCTCCGATGAGTAGAGACCTAAAGTTAGCAAAGCTCGTCCCTGTTTGCCTCTGCTTCTTTGGTCGCTGTGTTGCGGGGGTGGTGAGGGATGCTAATTAACGTGAAAATTGTTTGCTCATATTTGCTGCGACGTTCTCTGTTTCCTAATCTCGCTTTCTCACCGTGAGCTCCGGTTGTGCGTGTGCTGCTCTCCCCTGCGGGGACAGATGAAGGTGGGGCCATCCTGTTATCTGCAGCACCAGCACAAACTCTCTCTCTCATTTTTTCTCCTCCAGCCGCAAAACAGATGCACTAAACATCTACATTAACATGGCACAGATGCATTCACATATTCACACCCAGCTGTCCGGCAGCTTCTTACCTTAGCTCTGCAGTGTTTAAAACAACGCTTTATACAGCGAGGAACCTAAAACTCTAACAGATCTGGGGATTTTCTTGTGAACATTTCACAAAGTGAATTGTATCTTGTTGTTTTATTTAGGGCAATAAAAAAAGAAGCCTTGGGGTATCATGAAACATCTTCAACTGAATAGTCAGAAATGCTGTAAAAATGTTTCCTAAGCATTTTCTGTCTTCCCACCGGCTCAGTCTCAAATTAAAAAACATGATTGCTAACGCAAGCACGCTTTGAAGTAATAAGTGACCTGAATGACAAATTTCTTTGCAGCCTAAGTCCAGACTGATGATGGAGGGAAATGCAATGTTTCTAACAATGCATCCCTTCAATACAAATACTAAACTTTTTTTTTGTTTCTTTTTGGGTTTTTTTACTTTATTTTATGCTACTTTAAAGTGAAATGGTTTATTATGAAATAGTTGATCTGTACAGATACAATAGTAGTTTAGTAAAGGTGCAACAGGCTTTTTGAAAGGTCATAACATGGTGCTAATCATCGTTTCCACCGACAAAGCTTTAAAAGATAAGCTTAGTTTGAACGTAGTGAATAATATTTGATATATACTAATATTTGAGTCAGAATAAATGTGTAGATTTATCAGCTTTCATTTGAAGCCATTTTAAATGAATGAACCTCAATGTCACAAAATACCTTTACAGTGAAATTTGAGTCAAAAAACCACAATCCAGAAACAGTTCAGTCAGTGTAACAAATACAGTAAAAAATAATACAGACGTTCTTATCCTAACATGTAGAAAAAATGCACAAAAACCTTAAAGAAATCTGTGCACAGCAGAGTTCAGGGTGATTATTGCTTTTAGAAGGAAGCTGCGTTTATAGCGCCTCCCTGAGGGCAGCAAGTCAACCAGTTTGGAGCTGTCCTTGGTGATGAATGTGGCTGCTGGGGCATCATGTGGTGTCATCAGCAAATGTGGTTGTTCTTGGCCTGGCTATAGTCATGGATGTAGACGGCTCTATTGGGAGCCGATCTTCAGTCTGCAGGTGGAGGAGAGACGGGGCAATTACATATATGAACTTAAATGTCCTTTAAATTATGATTTCTTCGAGGAATAAATAATGCCAGACCCTTTCATACAGTGTAATGACAATAAAAGCTGGGGGAAAAAAGCCAGCCCCTCTCCAACTTATCCATCCCAAAACCTTGCATATGTTTCTCTGATTGAGGCATCAAAGTAACAGAAACTAAGAGTGCCTGAACTATTGTTCCAGAACAATCACTGCATGTTGGCCCAGCGTGTTTACTCACTGAAACTGGGATTTAACCTTGTAATTGTAGTTGGTGCTGCGCTGCAGCCTGATGGCCCAGAAAATGTTTCATCCCCTGAGAGTGGAGTTCCACATCTGTGCTGCTAATATTAAAATAACTCTGCACTGAGGACCTCTGTTTTTTTTTTCCTAGGTGCTTGACAGCTCCTATAGTACATGCCTTGAGTTGACACCACTGTGGTGTGGTTTTAGCAGTCATTCTCATTGTGATGCATCAGTGTTGCAGGCTGTCAGTTTGATCTGTTCATTAAATTTGTTTGGTTAAAAGGGGGGGGGTGGAAGTAAAAGCTTCGATCTTTATCTGCTATCGTTATCAGGTTACTGACATGCTTTGGGCACCTTCAATGAAAACAGACTGAGGAGGGATTTGCACTTTGAGATCAATTATTAAAGCCCAGCAGGCATTTAAATCTGCAGCCTTTTACTGCGGCTCTGTAAAACGACTTCTGCATTTGGTTTCTCCACAGTAGGAAGATGTCATTTGGTTCTAGATAAGTCCTTTAGAGCGGCAACCAGTCAGCTGCCCAGCCCATACCCCAGTCAGGGTTGCCGTGTGGGTGGCTGAGAATCATTGATATTAATGAGTCATGCCTCTGCCATCAAGAATACTTAAATTCACCCTTCAGATATTTCAATCTCCATGGAGAAAAAAGCCTGTATGGGGCTTTTTTCCTTTACAGTTTTTTAGCTCATCATTTTGCAGCATTTTCATACTTTTGTATATTCCAATGTGCACACAGTGAGGTGAACAGCAGTTTGTTTCTAATCTTCAGTTTTTGTTAAATTATACACTAATGGGGACAATTTTAGGTATTACCAATTTAAAACTTAATTAATGACTGAGTTAATTTTGTTTATAACTTAACCATCTTCTATTAATGATTAGAGGAGTATAGCAGGCTCCCAACCTTTCCTAATTCTCCACGTTGCATGGTTTGATTTGGCCTTTCTGTTATCATTTGAAAGCATTGCTCTCTCTAAATATTTCACAGTCTGACTAAATATATGCATTTAGTAAAAAAAAGAAAAGGAAAATGCTATTTGGATTTCTATTTGTCTCTTTTCAGAAACCTGAAAAGGTAATAGTAAAGCTTTCTAAGCTCCTGATCTTTAGAAGGTTTCTGTGTCTTAAACGGGCTGAAACGTGTTTGCCACGCATAGCAGATCTTTAAAGAGAGTGCAAAATGATTTGCGTTTGCAGTTCACCGGACAGCACCTACAAACCATTTTTCCTGTTTGCTTTCATCAATATCCAGATCATATTTTAATCACTAAACTGTGCAATTCATGGGTGGAGGATAAGCTTATTTAAACATTTACTACACGCAAAGTTGTTTTCAAAATCAGAAACTCAACTCGTGCAACAGATATCTGCCGCAAAGATATCTGCAGTTATTGTTGCTACAAAGGAGGGGAGGGTGAAAGTGTGCATCTCTTATTCATTGAACCGGGGACTTTTTTCTTCTTTGATTTATAAACCGTAACTGTCCACTTGGAAGGTTATTTTTTATTTAAACTTTTGTTTGTAGCAGTAGCTATGTAAGGGTACTCTGCAAATACATTGATTATTATAATTTAAAAAAAAAGATAACTATCATTATTACCTCCATCTCAAAAGCTTTAAACCTCATCTTTCTTTTTCTAACCACTCTACACTGCCTTTAGAACTCAGTTTAATGGCTGGAACTACTGATTTGTTCGTGTTGTACATTTGTGCAGCAATCTTTGTAGCAAAAACATGTGGACTTATTGCACGTACCCAAAAAACGTTGCATGTACAATTTGGTGCTTCTTATTTTCTTGGATGATCTGGTCCAAAATATTTTACCTCAGCAACAGCAGCAGCAGCAAGTTCTACACTGAAGAGTGTTTCATTTCTATGTGGTGGGGCTAACATATGGTGTATTAACTGAATGAAAAAAAATAATTGGATTTTAAAAACCATTTAAATTGGCCTTTAGATATTTGCATTTAGCATGTCCATAAGAAAATCAGCAGAAACTCTTATTAGAATATTAAGGACATGTATTTGAATGAAAAAAAACCCGGAAGCATGTATTTTCTTTTCTTTACTTCTTGGAGCTGGATTTGCCAGATCTTGTAGTAAAACAATCAAACCAATCTTTTAAAGGCACAAACACACAAAGGAGGGCACTAAATATAACCTAATTCCCAGATGATTAAAAGAAAGTCCACCTTGACATAGAAGGCAGATATGAGAAATCTGATTAGTTGTGAAACTAAGGCTAAGATCTCTATCCCATCGCTGCTTTCCCCTCATGCAGCCTTGTTTGGGTTTAGGTGTAAAGAAAACAGTTATTGTCTTTAATACGAAGCCTTTCTCCGAGTAATGTCTTGAAATGTTTAATAATGTAAGACTGCTGTACATGTAAACACCCTGAGTCTTCACTAAAACCTATAAATCATTTAGGAGTTTGCTTTTCCTTACTGTGTCCTCAGTGCAGAACTGAATGTGTCACCAGAAATGAATCATTCATGTCAGCCGTCCTCCTGCTACAAGCATTTAAATTCTACGCTTCATTGGATGCCTTTTCTACTGGGTCTGTATTTAATAGGTCTGTTACACCAACCACTAACTAATTATTATTAGTATGGTAGCTGGCGTTGAACGTGTCAGTTGGGCCACTTGTGGCGGAGCTCATTAGAATAAATGTTAGGAAAAAAAAGCAGCCTGTCTTTTTTATATCACAGAACAATTGATGTTGGTAGAATGTGCGGCGAAGCATCAGTCGAAGCTGTTCCTCTGCAGACATTTCATGTAAGCGGTCTTCTGCAGCTGCAGGTTTTTAGGAGCTGTGAAGTGGTTTGACAACTCACTCAAGAAAAGAGTGCCGCTCAGCTTGGGACTAAATCATGATTGTTTCCTGTTGAAAGTCAGTGAAGTGGAACAGAAGAAATTACCATTTCATTTTCCACCCACGGACACGTAAAATTACCGCTGCTGAATATAATCAAGAAAAACTCTGCAATGTTATGGCAGTTAGAGACGCCGAAGGGCTCCATTGGTGCTTGTGTATCTCGTGTGTGTGTCTCTCAGGTGTATCCCTACAATGTTTGCACACACAGAAATCCACACATCCACTCAAATGTCGTTTATACATCGGTAGCAGATGGATATTAAGGGCTGACGTGTGACCTTCAAGCTATAGGAATGTTCTTCCCTCCCTCACACACATTAAATTGACCGGGCCTTTCTCCCTCTGCTGGATCGCTGAACGCATGAACGATCAAGGTGAGCTGGGTTCAATACTATCAATTCCAGATGTCAGACTAAACCTTAACCTGTTAACTAACGCTAAATCATTCTATATCATTTTCCCGTGGCATTTGTTTTTATCGAATCATTATGGAGCTGAAAGCTTTTTCTGGCCTCAAACTTGGAAGGAGATCAATCAAAGGAAATTGGCTCAGAGGAAACTGACTTTGACCCCGGCTGTGACGTGACGTCGCTCTTCCTGTTGCTTCCACTGTGTGTTGCTGTTTGTACACAAATGTCGCCAAGGATTAGTGTCACTGGTGTCACCGACGGGCTTGAAGGCGGGTGATTGACAACAACACAGAACGTGGAAGACTCTTTAGAGGGAATATAAATCAATCCCATGGTTCAGCGTCGGCCTGTCACACCGTGGTTATTTAAGCTTTTTCTGAGTTATTTAGAAGCTCCATACAAACACCCTATAGGAGTATAATATGGTTACGAAGTTGACCTCGTTTACAGCATCTGTACTCCGATCAGCCCGTTGTGCATCCTTTTTAGTGTCTTTGGCCACTAAATATAAATCAGTTGTTGTGCACGCTAGCCTGGGTTTAGATAGGGAATAAAAACAGAACAGCTTTACCCAAAAGGTAAAGACTGGAGCTTTTTGTTTCCATCGGTCAAGATACCGAGGTTTATATTTTGTAGCTGCAGTAATATTGAAATATGAGAATTTAGGCCCCATTGACCAGTGCTTTAAGAGGAAACAAATAATTGCCAGTACTCCCTTTAACAGCTGTTATAAAATCACAATACAAGATTTAGAAAAAATAAAAATAAAATACCTGTGAAAGAATAAATCTTAATAATTAATTAATCCTTTCTTACATAAATGCAAAGTTTATATTATGGAAGATTAGTGGTTAAGCTCAATTTAACATCCTAATTATTCATCATTCCAGCAATGATTTGTCACCACATTTGTTAATGTGCAAACTCCAGAAAATGAATCATACAGAAATGTTTTAGACCAATGAAATCTCTAATGCGTACGATGTCAGTGCATCAACCAGAGGACGAAAGCTGAAGCAAAGCAAACATGTCTGCACCGGTTTAAGCTGGAATACCCTTCTTTTTGACAAACGAGTTAAATGATGGGATTTTTGCCTTTGTGGATGGGAAGATGTTTGCGCGTTCTCCCCCGACCTGATTTGGTAAGAGTTTGATTTATCAGTTAAATCCGCTAGTGAAAAGAAATCAAGCTGCTACTGCTGCTGTAACTGGCTGAAAAAACCCAACACAGAGGCAGGTACCCATCAGCTTGAAGAACTGTACATGATGTCCTTCTCTTTTTGCGAACACGTTCTACAGGAGGCTTCCCAGATTGATGCCATGCTGGATTAATACCATGTTGGATTCAAATTGAACTACACAGAGATCTGGCTTATAGCAGAAGGTGCTCAGCTGATCACCTGAATGAAGGAAATCTGGGCCAATAAATCAATGCATCCCTTCTACATCCCTGTCTGGGGGTCAGTTTTGTTAATAAAAAGGTGTGAAGACAAATTATGTATAAAGAAAATGGAGGATTTAATAAAATTAATGCGCATCACTGCATTATATTCTAATTAAAAATAGCTGTCCTATTAAAATAAACTCTGATTTATTTAATCGTATTTGAATGAAAAAAATGTCTAAACAATTTATCTTCTACTTCACATTTCTTTAGTATTTAGTGGTTGTCTATCACATAATATCTCAATTAATTGATAACAGTGGTTATAATGAAAGAAAAAATGTGTGTTTATTAATGAAGCTGATTTGTTTTAAAGAGGATTTTTCTGGTTATCAGAAAGGATTTTGGGTTTGATTGTCTTGCGATGGGGATCAATGTTTTTTTTATTTAGTTTCTTCCATTAGGAATATTCTCTCTAACCATAACCATACAAGTGATATAAAATACCATGAAGTAATAGTATTATGCATTTAATAATAAATAAAAAAAATAAAAGAAAGTCGTCCATTGTGATGATAATATTTTTTTTCTGTTGTTTCCGCTTTCTGCTTGTGTCACTCAGTGTTTCCGATGAAGTTTTTGTTTTCTTAATTATTGAAGTTTCTATTTTGGTGTTTTTAAATTGAGAGTTTTGGTCGGCTCCAGAGTTGTTTTTTTTATTTTAAGGCATCTAAAATAACTACCAGCTTTCAGCTGCAGCTCCTCTTTACTCTGCAAATTTGATAAAGCATGCGCGGACGAGTCTTATTTGTACAGCCATCAATATTCTGGTAGCCAAGCAGCCAAGCTTTACTGTCTTCCTTCAGATACTAAGTCTCTCAAAAGCCCAGCGCTGTTTGCTCTAACGGACTCTTTGTGGTGAACACTGACAGACACGCTCTCTCTTCCCCATGGGACACCTGGGAGCAAGGGTGACAGAGAGACCCTGAACACGCATTAAAACCCTTCGCTCCTGTCCTGAGGGGCCTCTCCAGGTGCTTGGCTTCCTCTGCTGCTGCTGTGACAGAATCTTTACTCTCCTCCTCTCTAAGCTTTTCCCTCTTTTGTTCCTTCCCCCTGTGAATCAGTCCTTCTCCTTTAGTCTTTATCTACACATTTTCTGCTGCAGAACTACATTTCTGTTTACCTCTCTGCTTCTTCCTTACAGCCTGTTTGCTTTGTCCCTCCTTTATTTCCTCTATTTCCGCCTCTCCTCCTGTCTCCCTGGTTTTTATTTTAACTCCTCACTCATTCTACAGCCTCCTCTCTTCTTAATACTTTAACTTTTTTTTCTCTTCGTCTCTCTTTTTTAGCATTCTGACCTTATATTCAGATTGCAGAAGTAGCCAAGAAGTAGCTCATGTCTAAACCTCCTGATGGGTCCTCCACTCTCTGCCTGTTTAATAATCGATGAGCTGGCCCACTTTGCTCGGCGCTGAGCATTTACCTTCTTTCCCCATCGTCCCACCTGAGTTTGGGGAGGAACACATGAAACTTCTACAATCGAGGCCAGACGCTCAGGCTGATGCTGGTCATAGCAGCACCAATCCCATTTTCTGTGGCTGATTTACAACAGCTGAGGTTTTATGAAGCCCTGATTCCATTTAGCTGTTTCTAGTTTGCCTTTAGGAACATATAAGAAAACCGTTCAGAATAAGCCATTATTAGCTGATCTCTCATGTCCTGTTCTGTTTAGAAAAAGGTTGCATTTCTTTATTTGTCTTTTTATTTTAAAACTTTCAGAATGCATATGAATACTAGTTAGGGCATAGAAGGGGATGAAAAGATGACTAAAAATCCACAAAAGTCAATAGGATGGAACACCAGTTGTCTGGTCCCTAGAAGTGCCTTTAAAACCCGACAAAGTGGGGAAATTGGCCTTACACTGTCCCCACAAGGTAACAAATACATGGCTACACACTCACTCATCTGGCTGTATATAGTGGGGACCACGTGTTGACTTCCATTGACTTTCACAAATTTTTAGTCATGTTCAACCCTTTCTATGCATTAACCCTGAAAATAACCCTAAAGATCACCATTAGTGGTGCAAACCAAACCTAAACCCTGTTCACACCTCAGTCCTAAACCTAAGCATTATCAAATAAAATAAACCCGCAAACTCTCCTCACTTTGGTTTAAATGGTCCTCAGTTTGATACCAGAATGGGAGCACACATAACACACACAGTCCGCAAGCATCACCTAGATATTTTAGGCGGGGGGATTCGGGCCCAAATGACTCCTAAATCGTGTTCTTCTTTTGTTTATCTTCAAAGAAAAGCATTCAGCCATCTATATAATTACTAGTTGCCTCAAAGGAAGAAAATTGCTATTTACAAACTTCCAGCTCAGTTTTGAGAAGTTTAGAAAAGTAAAGAATCTGTTTATTTTCTTTATCCATGTTTAGACAATAAATACAAAAATAATATTTGTTAGAAAATGAATGTTTGAGTTTCTCATTCTATTGCAAAGATAGAAAATAACTCTTAAAGTTTTCTTCAATTTTAAAATGAAACTTTTTGAATTACTTTCAAAATATTGGTAAAGCACCACATCACCTCCTCTATAGCCATACTGGTATATCTTAATGAATGTGATGATAAGATCAATATTTTGATAATGTCACTTATTTCGAGAGTGTAACTCATGTACTATATAGCTTCTTTACCGATAGAGGAAATATTTTAATTATAGTAATTGGAATGATTGTCTTACAGGAAATAAAATGCTAAAATTCAATGTCGTGGAAAACTTTCACATCAGTTCATAAAAATAAAAAAAAAAGGTATGTTTTAGTTTGGTCTCCTTTTGCATCAGGTGATATCATTTTGTTGATTAGCAGTGAATCACAGATGCTGTAAAGAATGGTCAGCTTTGAAAATTTTGATTCTTATTGTAAATGTGATGTATGAAAATACTTGAAACTTAAATGCTTTATATTGGTCTGAATAGGTTAGAAATCCAAAATGTTGAAATTCCTAAGGAAGACATTTGCTTTTTTCCCCCCAATAGTTCTGGTCTTTTCCTGGTCGTTCCCTTCTTCATCACTGAACTCTGGTGTTTTTTCAGACCCTTAATCTGTGAAACCTTATCTGGTGTAAGAAAAATAAAGCTTGCAGACTCCAACTTGATCTTTGGGCTGGACTGGGCTCTTGGTGGAGCCGCCCCCAGTTAAAGATTGTCTAAATGCCATTGAAAGTCCTGTGTTCTCAGTTTATTGTTCTTAGATCTGCTCATCTCTTCAGGATAAAAGGGGAACAAGGCTCAGTAAACTTGATCTTTTTTTACTTTTAGGTGAATCCATCCTTTATGACTACTTCTCTTTGAAATCCTCCTATATCCTCAGTAGCTCCTTTTTTTCAATCATTCTTTTTCCTGATTTTCTTTTTTGGTTCACCTTTGTTTTTCCATTAGATGCCATCTTGGATAGCTGATGCTTTATGACAACTAAAACCTTTTCTGTCAGAACATTAGGGCCAATAAACACACTGCAGTCTAGATAAATGAAATCTATAACAACCTGTTTTGTATTCTTAACCAAATATTCTCAATATCATTTAGATTTTAACTTCAAGTAAATTTATTCTTTTGTTGCTGTATCTGTAGTCTGCGGATAAATAACCCTCTGCCCTTATCTAAAACTTATGTAGCTTCTAACTGGTGCTCTTCCAGGATTGTTCATCTAAATTAATTCCTCTTCTCATCAGCTGTAAGTGTTTCTATTCTTCCTGATGAATAAAAAGCAGCGCTACAAAATGATGCTACCAATGACATACAGTCCAAACACCCTCTTCCACACGTTTGGGTGATTCCTAGATGGGATCCTAGTGGTTTTGTTTCAGCAATTGAACAAGCTTATCACTAAGAGCCAGATTTCTTTAGGGCATAATTGTCCTGTCGGATTCCCCTACCTGAGCTGTAAATCTTGAATGACCGATCTGGTTAATGCTTTATTTTCCCGGACTATTTTATTTTTTGGGTTGAATGATGTTTATCAGAATTAGGGGGGGGGGGGTGTCAATCCAAAAGTATGCCACATTTTTAACATTTTAAAAATGTTGAAAACTGCATTTCCTTCCTGTTTAAGTTACTCCCAGTTAGATCTGGGCTTATAATTGTGCTTAAAAAAATATTATTTTTCCAAAGAAAATGGGTTGAAGTTTCAATTAAGCAGCTTTTAACAAGCTAAGAGTTTTTTCTTTCTTTTGTCAAAAGTTTTGTTACAATCATTAAAATCCATATTGATAACATCAAATTGATGTGCGCATAGTTAGTTAATTAAGCCACTCGGTGGCAGGTTGCTACCTTTTAAGGTTTAAATCCAACATCGTACATATGGTTACATGCTAAAGTTGTATTTCCATTTCTTTTCCCTCCCTTCTGTAGCTTCTGTTAGAAGTAGGTAAACAAACCATCTAAGGCGGCACAGACCATACAGCTATTTGTATTCTGCTGCATCGTCGGCCCTTGTTCTATCGCAGGTAGCTGGGCTTCCTATTAGAGGTCCCACCTATCTGCAGGTGCTCCAGGTTTTAGTGATGACAAGAGCAGGGCAGGAAGGGAACCTGAGCAACTGCTGCTGGTACATGGTTCAGTGAACAGAACTTATCAGCTGTGGTGAAAATGAAATGCTGTTTGGCCAGTGAGCAGGTCTCATTTGCCACCTTGGTGTGAAAGCCAGGAGCGAGGAGGATTAGTATTCAGCTGGCTTCGGACAACAGAACCAGTGTGTCGGTGTTTGCCCTGTGGCTGTTGTCTTGCTGTCAGGTTAGCCAATGACACGTCAGAGCTCACCTCGCTGGCCTAAGTAGCCTGTGGCTATAATGCACTTCCTCTGGCTCTGTTTCCACTCTCCAGTCCATCTCTGAAACAGTTGCTGTGCATTATTTTTAACCTTATTTGATCATGAAGAGTTGCACATATGGCCTTTTTGTTAGCAGTTTGTATCTTTG
>CM060081.1:767314-859814 GCA_030533445.1 Cyprinodon diabolis
ATGGATGGATGGATTAATGGATGATGGATGGATGGATGGATGGATGGATTAATGGATGATGGATGGATGGATGGTTGATATTATTGAACAGAAAACAACAACAAAATAATAATCAAATAACTAGGATAAAGAAACATGGTGAAAAGAAAACTAAACACTAGAAATCAAGGAGCAAAAGAAAAACATAACAGAAACAGAAACAAAACACAACCAGAACAAACAAATAAAATGTTAAATTCTTTGTTTAAAATGTGCTAATCTCGTGAGTTGCAGTTTTCTAACATATCCTGCAGCCTCCAGAGTTGGAAGGCTGAAGGTTAAAGAAGATGCTGCAGTTTTCACTGACTTCTCTATAACTCAATAACTTGTAGAACTGCCTCGGGCTTCACAAACTCTTTCCACCCGGCTGCAAACTAAGGAAACGATGATTAAAAGAGGAGAATATGTGAGAAAAACTTCTGTACTTTGGTCAAAGGTCAAGTGTCCCACCAAGGCGATGCCAGACCAGGATCTGCTGAGAGCAATAAATTGATTATTCGCTGCTTTTACACTAAGATTATATCCCCCCCCCCCTCCCTCCCACACGGCTTCACTTTCACTTTCCTCAGGCTTCCACTAGACCTGGTCATCACTGCATGTATCGAGCAGCGGCTAAATGAGAGTTTGATTTGTCCTGGGGTGGAAGGGGGGGGTGAGTTATCCCCACAGGGCCTAGTCCTTCATCAGGGACCTCTTCACTTATTGATGAAGTGTGTGTTTGATTTAGTCGTTCCCCAGAACAATGCTTTTCATTAGCGGCTGCTAGCATTCATCAGGAGTAATTCACCATGGCCGCTAATGAGCTGATCTGCTCTTCAACACTTCATTGCATCTGGGAGACAGTAAAGCTGTAAGAACACGCAGACAACACTGCTTCATCAATCAGCAATCAAAGGGCATTCATACCCCATTGATTTATTAGGGATTTCTCCCATTCTATTCAGTTTATTTCTATAGCTCCAATTCACATCATGTCATCTCAGGTCCCTTTCCAGTTCAACCAGATCATCCAGTCAGATTGATTCAAAGTTTTCTATCTAAGGAAAACCAGCTGATTGCATCGACTCATTGACTCTTCAGCAATCCCTCACACTAAGCATGCTTGTAGCGACAGTGGAGAGGAAAAACTCCCTTTGAACAGGAAGAAACCTCCAGCAGAACCAGGCTCAGTGTGAGGATGAAAGAGAGCACATCCAGTTAATCACAGTCAGAGAAACAGGACTACACTGGAAAACAGGCCAAGCTCCAACATCTAGAAACAAAGGTGTTGATGGCAGCAGCACAGCTGATATTTCTCTCCAGGATGGAGTCACAGCCAAACAGGAACAGACCAGATGAAGCTACTATGAGAAAAAGCAGAGAGAGCAGAACGTTAGAGATTGAACTAACAGATTCTGCAGAGTGGGAGAATAGAGATAGAATGAAGCAGAATGATGAAAAAGGGGTCCCTATGTCCTCGATATCTGTTATCGGCTACATGAGTTTTAAAATATCGGCATATCGGATATCGGCCAAAATCCCAATATCGTGCATCCCTAGTTTCTTCATCTATTTTCCCGCCTTCCACCAAACAACACACAAAAAAAAAACATACAGCTTTTAAAAAGAGAGTTAAACTGCCGTCTGTTTTTGGACTTATTTCATATCTCAGGTCCTTTTGCTGTTGGAAACAAGCCACACTGAGACCATCATTGATCAACAACCCCAACAAAGCAAGATCCATAAACACGAGGTCAGAGAAGATCTCGGAGGTCGGAGGTCGGAGATAGAGAGGGTAGAAATGCAGGTTGTGATAAAGGAGAGAGATGCAGAAAATGTCCTTTGGCCGTCTGTCACCGACGAGCTCAGGCTTTATTTAGGAAACACACCAATCAGTCCTTTGGGACACGGATCAACCTGTGCGGTCGGGTGTGTTGGTGTGATGGAACAGACTCGTAATCAGAAACACTGCATGGTGCAGCAGAGCGTCTTTAAAATGCAGAACACACGCAGTCCTAGAGAGCTCCGCTTTGCAGCAAAGCCTCATTAAAGAGACACTAGAGGACCACACACACACACACACACTAAGAGAAACATGATAATGGAGCCTTCCACATCTTAGCAAAAAAATTGGTAAAAGTTCTCCTTTTTTCTTCCTTTCTGCCGCTTTCTCTCCTTGTTTTTCACACAAATAAAGTTTCATTTGCCAGCCACCTCACCACTAATATTATATTCATGTATATTTGATTGTGTAAACTCTGCTGTATCTGCTGTGCCTTTTAAAAATGCATGTATGAATAAATAATGCCTCTCCGTTGATTGAAAAAGCCATATTTCCAGAAAGCCATGATGAAACCATAATATCTGTCCCCGTTTTTCTTTATTCTCTCACTTAATGAAACCTAAAGCTCTGCAACTGCACCTTCCCGCTGCCTGATGATGTCCTCCTGTGTGCTATTCTCTGTGGATCGTTGTGTGTTTTAATAAAGAGAAAGCCCCTTTCTACACGTCTGAGTTTTGTGTGCTTGTTTGGAGATATTCATAAAGAGCAGCGAGCCGCCTCTCAGAGCATCCCCGGCTTGCTAATTGACAGTGATAGCAGAGACTCGTCTCCTGGGCTGATGATGGGAGACTAATAAAGATGCATTACCATGAGGCTGGGCGAACGATGCGCATCGCCCCGATTCCCCTCCCCACGCCGCCTGATTAAACTGATAAAATGCACCAAAAAAAGAGCTGGAGAGATAGGGATGTAAATAATAAAACAGGATGGAGTAAAAGGGAGAGTCACAGCGCTGAGAGAGAAATCTCATTAGGAGCAGCTCCATTCCTAATGAATAAAATGCTAATCTTACGTATACGCTCAGCTAATTTTACAATCTTTCGCTTGCTGCGATATTTAAAGTAAAAACGTTCTGGCCTCTGCATGACCTCACTGTGTCAGGCTCTTCAAGACAGCCACACACTGATGCAGACATTGACAGGCGGTTACAGCCACTCGTCTCATTAGCATAGCAACGGCAAGATGACCATCCACAGGGATGCGGTAACCCAGGCAACCAAAGCTGGAACCAGAGGCTCATATGGAAGCCCATGTTTGGCTTCTTGTTGATCAACTTTGCAGCTTTTATGAGAAATACTGCATTTATTTAAAGGAAAAATCCGCTCATATTTGAAATTGCAAATAGTTCTGAAAGTTCTTTAAATCTGAAATGATTCCATCCTGTTCAATAAATATTTTTAATTCAGAGTAATTTTCATGTGAATGTGCTTTACTGGAGGCATCCATGTTTGTCAAAGAGCACTACTGCCACCTACTGGTTAGTGACGTCACGGTGCGGTATCGGCTGTTGATCAAGTCCCAGTGCTGTATCTGGTGTTTGTCACAACGCGCTATTATCCAAGTCATCTTGAAAACATTCTTCTTAAAAAAAATAAATAAAAAAAATAATAATAAATAAATAAATAAATTAAATAAAAAATAAATTAAAAAAGAAGAAAAAAAAAAGAAAACATTCTTCTTCCAAATGTTGGCTACATATTACGTGTTTTTTCTCTGGCCAGAAGTTCGATGGCAAATCCTCCCTCTTCAAGTTGGCGATCCAACGACCAACCCGTCCGTGGAGGATCAGGAATCAGAAAGGTTGAATAACTCTTTTTTTCACTTTTACCCGATGTATTCCAGCATCCAGCTGCCATTCACGTGGGCATTGTCAGTTTCACTATAGCTCTGGTGAATTTCAATGGTGAAGTCCTCTGGAAATCTTCAATAATTGTTGTTGATTGCAGATGTGTCTAGTAGTTCCCATTGATTTAGCTTGTAAAGCGGGGAGAATGGCGCTAGGCTAACCGCACCGTGACGT
Organism: Cyprinodon diabolis; assembly: GCA_030533445.1. NCBI lineage: Eukaryota > Metazoa > Chordata > Actinopteri > Cyprinodontiformes > Cyprinodontidae > Cyprinodon > Cyprinodon diabolis. The sequence goes on from CM060081.1 coordinate 771,196, forward strand.
CACTGCTGGAAGATGGCAGGAGGGAGGGGCTACTATATTTGGGCAGAAATGGCCGCTCCCAGAAAAATATTGTTTTTTATTTTTTACTGATTATCTCTAAATTAATTAAATCACCAAGAACATATTAGGTTTAGGTATAAATAACGATCCATTGATTATTCCTTGCTGAATGGACTTTTCCTTTAAAAGCTAAAGATAGTAGCACAGGAAAAGGGTCATGAAAAATGAGCCTACTTTGGCATTTTTACATTTTCTGATAAAATATCACCTTTTTTTTTACCAATAGTCTCCAAAATACTTTGGAAAAAGATGCTAAAAATGGTGGGGGCTTCTGAGCACACTGTGTACCACTGTTTGAGTCCACTGAATGATCAGAAGATGGGCTTTCTGTATGGTAGTGAATCTCTTAGTACCTGGAACCAAGCACCTGTAGTTGTTTGTGAGAGTGCACTTGTGCATGAAAAGTTTGTCTAAAGGAAAAATGCCCAATAGTGGTTGTGAAGAGCCCAAGACTCGCCCCTCCGGAGCACCAAGGCGAGCGCCGGGGGATATAAGAGCGCCTAGAAGAGTTTCTGCCCTTTTTGGGTCGATTCTCCAGTCGTGGGAGAATTTTTTGGATCGGGCCAAGTTTCAGCCTCATTGTGCGTAGCATATGGGGGTAAAGAGGGTCAATTAGCTTCTCACTAATACCTCCTGCACAGGAATCATAAGGTCAGGAGAAAATCAAACTTTATTATTATTATTTGGCCCTCCTCATCCTCCGCAGGAAGTCCAAGCGCTTCTGGGCCCTTTGGACCAGTGAGGTGGTGTTTGCAGTCCAGGTGAGGGTGTCTGTGATGAATGTGGTGCTGCTGACCACCTCTACAGCTGAGCTGTTGATGAGCAGTGGAGCGTGGTTAGGCCGCTTCTTCCTGAAGTCCACCATGATCTCCTTGGTCTTCTCCACCTTCAGGATCAGGCTGTTATCTCTGCACCATCAGCTGCTCCACCTCCTCTCTGTAGTCCAGGTCGTTGTCGTCTCTGATGAGGCCCACCACCGTGGTGTCGTCTGCAAACTTCCCCATGTGATCGGTGGTGAACCTGGGGACGCAGTCATGCGTCATCAGGGTGAACGGCAGGGGGCTCAGGACGCAGCCCTGAGGGGAGGGGCTTAGGCTGATGACATCCTAGATGTTCTGTTCGACCCGGACTGACTGAGGTCTGTTGGTGAGGAAGTCTAGCAGCCAATAGCAGAGGGGTGTATTGAAGCCCAGCTGTTCCAGTTTGCCCATCAGATGCTGTGGGATGATGGTGCTGAAAGCTGAACTGAAGTCCAGGAACAGCATCCGCACGTAAAATCTGTCTTTAAAAGCAGGTCATTAAAAACCTTTAAGAGTTCAGAGTCAGTATTGTGCAGAGCTTGTAAACCTGACTGGGCTAAAGTTCCATTTTTATCTAAAAAAAGTGCAACTGTGCAAAACATTGATTTCTCTGAGATTTTAGATACTGTACCAATGGTAATTTGGAAATTGGGCGATAATTTGCCAGGTTTGCCAATGGGCAAGGCCAGGTTTTTTAATCAAAGGCTAAACAACAGGTTTCTCACAAAAAGAGGGCAAAGTAATAGAATTCAAGCTGCTGTTAATGATCAACCTGACAGAAGGGCCAATGGTGTCCCAAACCCCTTTTAAAAATGAGAAGGTGCCGGTTCTGTGGAAAAAGAAGAGGGTTTTACAGGGGTTGGACAATGACACTGAAACACCTCTCATTTTACTGTGGGAGGTTTCATGGCTAAATTGGACCAGCCTGGTGGCCAATCTTCATTAATTGCACATTGTACTAATAAGAGCAGAGTGTGAAGGTCCAATTAACAGGTGTGGACAGTTTTGCTCAAAATATTGCAATGCACACAACATTATGGGTGACATACCAGAGTTCAAAAGAGGACAAATTGTTGGTGCACGTCTTGCTGGCGCTTTTATGACCAAGACAGAAAGTCTTTGTGATGTATCAAGAGCCACGGTAGCCAGGGTAATGTCAGCATATCACCAAGAAGGACAAACCACATCCAACAGGATTAACTGTGGACGCAAGAGTAGGCTGATGTTCAGGTGCTAACCCGGATTGTATCCAAAAAACATAAAACCACGGCTGCCCAAATCACGGCAGAATTAAATGTGAACCTCAACTCTCCTATTTCCACCAAAACTGTCCGTCGGGAGCTCCACAGGGTCAATATACACGGCCGGGCTGCTATAGCCAAACCTTTGGTCACTCGTGCCAATGCCAAACGTCGGTTTCAGTGGTGCAAGGAGCGCAAATCTTGGGCTGTGGACAATGTGAAACATGTATTGTTCTCTGATGAGTCCACTTTTACTGTTTTCCCCACATCCGGGAGAGTTACGGTGTGGAGTCCCCCCAAAGAAGCGTACCACCCAGACTGTTGCATGCCCCGAGTGAAGCATGGGGGTGGATCAGTGATGGTCTGGGCTGCCATATCATGGCATTCCCGTGGCCCCACACTTGTGCTAGATGGGCGCATCATTGCCAAGGACTACCGAACCATTCTGGAAGACCATGTGCATCCAATGATTCAAACATTGTATCCTGAAGGAGCTGCCGTGTATCAGGATGACAATGCATCAATACACACAGCAATACTGGTGAAAGATTGGTTTGATGAACATGAAAGTGAAGTTGAACATCTCACATGGCCTGCACAGTCACCAGATCTAAATATTATTGAACCCCTTTGGGGTGTTTTGGAGGAGCTAGTCAGGAAACATTTTCCTCCACCAGCATCACGTCGTGACCTGGCCCCTATCCTGCAAGAAGAATGGCTTAAAATCCCTCTGACCTGTGCAGGACTTGTATATGTCACTCCTAAGACAAATTGACGCTGTATTGGCCGCAAAAGGAGGCCCTACACCATACGAATAAATTATTGGGGTCTAAAACCAGGTGTTTAAGTTTCATTGTCCAATCCCTGTAGTTATTTAACTATCTCTGTGACCGCAGACAATGACATACTCAAACCGACAAACTGAACCCCACATAAAGAGATAGATATGTTGCCCCTAAAAGCAGCAACCTTCCCATTAAAACAGGAGAGGAATATTTCAAAAATTTCCCTCGTCATCCCCGATGAAATGGACGGACTGGGATTAAAAACTACTAATCGTTTTAAAAAGAACTCGAGTTCTTAGTCAAGTCTGAGAAATACTGAATCTTTTCAGCTTTAACAGCACTTTGATCATTTCTCCAGCATTCTATATGAATCTGACGGAAACCTCGACATGATCCTTCTTCCACCAACGCTCCGAAAATCACATCTACTGCGCTTGTAGTGTCACTGAGCAATAGTTGCAGCTTTGGCTTTGGAGAAATGGCTCTAAGAGAAGCAATGCTGTCCAGGACTTCAGTAGACATGGAAATAAAAGATTTGAGCAATTGCTCCGTGTCCATGAATGCAGCAGAGTTTAGATGATAGAGAGACGATGCAGTAAAAAGAGGAGAAAAAGCCACTGCGACCGGTGGTTCTCGGTGCGTTGATAAAAGTACAATCCAGAGGCAGCAGCTCTTAGAAAGCCGTACTCTCCGGTGTTAATCCAAATCTCTGTTAGAAACAGTACAGCTACAGGGTGGGATGTAAAGAAATGCTGCTGGAGAAAAATTTTATTCACCACAGACCTCGTGTTCACAAGTGCGCACCTCGTAGAAGGTGTGGTAACTGCCTCCGCTGCCCGGATCGGCCGCCTGAGGTTAGCCGGGGTCAAACATCACCAGAGCCCCGGAAAGATTCCTATTCCTGATCAGAAGCCATTTTGTACCATGATAGCCTCCGCTTATTTGAATAATTATTGAGAAGTAAGTATATTTTAACTAAATGGAATCCTAAAATGTGCAATTGGTTGGTGAGCAAGGTTGGTGGATGTTGATGAGGACCCATAAGTAGAGTAATAGGAGGCAGAGAGGAGTTCTTGCTAATTTAATTTGGAAACAAATGGCAACAGAAGCATAAATCCAAAAACGATAAACAGGAAACCAAAAACCAGGAGATGTCAGAGAGGAAGTAATGAAGAGAGACCAGCAGTGAGGAACTGCACAGAAGGGAGTATATATGGGAGACAGAACAAAGAATGGGCCAAACAGCTGATAGAGAGCAGGTGTGGATAGAAGCAACTAGAAGGGAGCTAAGGGGATAGGGAACTGGCACAAGGGGGACAACAGAGAACAACACAAAAAACTGCTAGAAAACAACAACAAGGACACAAAATGGGAAAGAAAAAAAACACAAAGTCACGGTAAAACTAAAAACTCAAAGAAACCCAAACAGAAGTCCAGAAAGGGCAGAACCATGACAGAAATAACCAACTGAAAAAAGGAAAATTGTTTTGGTTTTGTGAAAGATTTACCCCTCCTCTAATTTGTGTCCTAATTAGGCATTCTCTGTCTTTAAAAAATGAGAAACTGGCTTTAGGAACTTCTTTTTTTTGTTCCGACCACTTTCTTTGAGGTCACCTGGTCAGGTGTTGCCATGGAAGAGCGCCCATGAGCAGTGCTGACGAGGACCTGGTGTTTCCAATCAGCCTCATAAAGGAAACTGACTGAGGGGAGATTGGACTATTTTTTAGCTTCAATTTGTTTAAGTTAATTGTAAATGTTGTTTATTTGTTTAGAGGATTAATTTAGTTGGTTGCTTCCCAAACAAATGTTTTACCACCACTTTTATTGGAGATGGTACAGACGGATGCTTTAGAAAGCTGGGTTGTTTAAATGTGGGTGTCTTTTTTCTTGGTGCTTCTGCTGCGATTGAAGAAAATTGGAACCTCTGATCCTTTGAAATTCCACAAGGTTTCTGGCTCTGTCCGCAAACCTTACAGTTCTCTATGCATGTGTCAGGGTTGGTTGTGGTTTAGGACCCAAATGCAGAGGCAGAGAGGCTGAGGTGATGTCTTGTGGATTTAATCAAATGCGTAAACAAAAGCAAGGATGCAAAAATCCAACTAATAAAGAAAAGCAAACCAGAACTATGGAGACATCTGGGGAAACCAAACACTAGGAGCCAGGGAGAGACGAGGTAGGTGGACAACAGCATGGGAGGACAGCAAAAAGTGAGAGCAGAGGGAGAGCATAAACAGTTGACTGAGACAAAGGGAGGGCTAACGAGCTGACAAGGAGCAGGTGTGAGAGGAGACAACGAGGGAGCCAAGGGGAAAGGAACAAACAAGAGGGCAACAAAGGAAAACAACAGAAAAACATGAGAACTAATAAATCTAGAAATTACAACAAAATTGGAAGTAAACCAATAAATCTAGAAAACAAGGAGCAAAGTAAAGAACAGCATGACATGTTTTTCTGAATATATAAACTCTATCCCTCAAAAATAGTAATGGAAAAAAAGTTGCATAAAATCATTTCAAACAAGAAAATAAACTTAATTTTTGAAATACACCAACGTTTCTTAACAGAAACAAAAATGGAATAATATGCACATTGTGATCTATTTTAGAAACATATTACAGTATTAAGTACTTCAAAATTATTTCTTTATAGTAGTGCAATCAAATATTAAAGATTACCTGAGACATAAAGACACACAGGTTCACAATATTCACACAATAAAAAGTGTTATGGCCAAAAACTGAAAACTAAAAATGGAAGTGCAAGACTATAACTCCCAGGAAAAAATATATATCACTTCTGTTTTTTTTCTGGTTGTGGCTGGTAAGAAAAACCACATGATGGTTTATCTATAAATTACATCTTATACACTCACCGGCCACTTTATTAGGTACACCTGTCCAACTGCTCGCTAACACTTAATTTCTAAGCAGCCAATCACATGGCGGCAACTCAGTGCATTTAGGCATGTAGACATGGTCAAGACAATCTCCTGCAGTTCAAACCGAGCATCAGTATGGGGAAGAAAGGTGATCTGAGTGACTTTGAACGTGGCATGATTGTTGGTGCCAGAAGGGCTGGTCTGAGTATTTCAGAAACTGCTGATCTACTGGGATTTTCACGCACAACCATCTCTAGGGTTTACAGAGAATGGTCCGAAAAAGAAAAAACATCCAGTGAGCGGCAGTTCTGTGGGCGGAAATGCCTTGTTGATGCCAGAGGTCAGAGGAGAATGGCCAGACTGGTTGGAGCTGATAGAAGGGCAACAGTGACTCAAATAACCAGCCGTTACAACCAAGGTGGGCAGAAGAGCATCTCTGAGCGCACAGTACGTGGAACTTTGAAGCAGATGGGCTACAGCAGCAGAAGACCACACCGGGTGCCACTCCTTTCAGCTAAGAACAGGAAACTGAGGCTACAATTTGCACAAGCTCATCGAAATTGGACAATAGAAGATTGGAAAAACGTTGCCTGGTCTGATGAGTCTCGATTTCTGCTGCGACATTCGGATGGTAGGGTCAGAATTTGGCGTCTACAACATGAAAGCATGGATCCATCCTGCCTTGTATCAACGGTTCAGGCTGGTGGTGGTGGTGTCATGGTGTGGGGAATATTTTCTTGGCACTCTTTGGGCCCCTTGGTACCAATTGAGCATCGTTGCAACACCACAGCCTACCTGAGTATTGTTGCTGACCATGTCCATCCCTTTATGACCACAATGTACCCAACTTCTGATGGCTACTTTCAGCAGGATAATGCGCCATGTCATAAAGCTGGAATCATCTCAGACTGGTTTCTTGAACATGACAATGAGTTCACTGTACTCAAATGGCCTCCACAGTCACCAGATCTCAATCCAATAGAGCATCTTTGGGATGTGGTGGAACGGGAGATTCGCATCATGGATGTGCAGCCGACAAATCTGCGGCAATTGTGTGATGCCATCATGTCAATATGGACCAAACTCCCTGAGGAATGCTTCCAGCACCTCGTTGAATCTATGCCACCAAGAATTGAGGCAGTTCTGAAGGCAAAAGGGGGTCCAACCCGTTACTAGCATGGGGTACCTAATAAAGTGGCCGTGAGTGTTTATTGTGATGTAGTACAAAGCGGTCTGCAATGCTGTACAAGAATTTTTTTTAAATTTTTTTTAGATTTATGCAAAACCAAAACCAAATTGTCTGAAGGAAAAAATTTTTTTGCCGTTGCTAATTTGGTTGTAATTCTTGAGGCGTATACAAATATATAGGCAAAAGGGAGCGCTGGTGCCCCCACTGGTCATACAGGGTTAAATATCACTGAAAATTATACACTGTTGTTTTAACATAAACCAACAGAAAACTGGCAGACCAATTGGATTTAAACCAGCCAAGTCCAGTTTGCTTAATTCCTAAAGCACCTTTAAGCCATAACAATATGGATCAGCTATATAAGTCCATTATCTGAGGCCATGAGAATATCATTAGTGACTTTCAACAGAGCGGTTTCAGTGCTATGATGAGCTCTAAAGCCAGACTGAAACTCTTCAAAAAGTTCATTATGGTGGAAGTGATCACACACTTGTTTGGCAACTACTTTCTCAAGGATTTTAGATCAGAAAGGAAGATTGGATATAGGTCTATAATTAACCAAGTCATCTGGGTCAAGAGACAGTTTCTTAAGCAGAGGTTTAATTCAGCAACCTTAAAAGCTTTAGGTACATATCCCTGTAACAGAGATAGATTAATCGTGGGTGTTCTTCTCCTCCAGGTGTGCCAGGCTCAGGTGGAGAGCAGCAGAGATGGCGTCCTCAGTGGAGCGGTTCCGTCGGTAGGCAAACTGGAACGGATGGAATGTCGGCGGTAGACTGGAGACGATGGCTGTTTCTCAATACGCGTTCTTGAGCGTTCTCGTGTACTCGTGACACGTCATCAGCCTCAGCCCGAGTACCATTCCAATTCTCGAGAACTTCAGATCGAGAACGCACCAAATCCCTGGATGTTTTTCTCGCCCCGCCCTCTTTATCGAGTATGTATCAGAGCAGACTTTTGAGTTCTTCAGACTGACCGCTTCCCCAGAATGCCCCGTGGCCGCAGCCTGATTCCAGACAGCGCTCACAGTGGTAAGTTAAACATTCCCTCTTCTGCTGCTGTTGTTCTTCAAAAGTACGTTTTGAAATCTTTTGAGGCGATAACATTATACATTGAAGCCTCCCCGTGTGGCCTGTTTACAGAGTTAGTGCGAAATTAAAAAAATAAGTCCGACGTTGAGCGGACCAGAGTGACCAGCAGACCTCCGAGGGTAACAGCAGCCAGGGTTAATGTTACCCCGTCTGTAGTGCACTTCTCTCCGTCTAGTTGCGTGTGAACTACTGCTCATTCTGATGGCGGTTTTTTGCGGTTCAGTAATTTTTAAAAATGATTTTTAAGCTTTAGAAATTAAAAATATTGTTTTCAAAATGTTTTGTGTAGGGAATAAATAGTTAAGACTGTTAAAGAAATGCTAAAGAACGTTGCATGTGATGACGTCACGAGTACGCTTCTGTTCCAATACACATACGTGCTTGCGTGCTCGCGTTCTCGTCAAGTCTGATCTTCCTGCGTCCTCGCCAAGAACGGACTTGACGAGAACGCGAGTACGTACTTGCGTTCTCGTGAATTGAGAAACGGCCAATGTGTTCTTTAACCAGCCTTTGGAAGCACTTCATCATGATGGGAGTCAGAGCGACAGGCCACTGTGAGTGTAAATAGCTGAGGAACAGGTGGAAACGATTGGTGTTAATCAGACAGTTGAGCAGGAGCAGATGGAAAAGCCACCAATCAAAGCTCAGACCACGACACCTTCTTTCCTCATTCAGACTTTTCTATTAGAGCCATTTCAGAGGTTTTATTAAAAGAGGTTTCCTTGCTTATAAAAGCGTAGGATTTGTAAAAACTTCTTTGAAACTACAAAAAGAACAAAAACTTTTTTTTACTCTTTAAAGTCTAGAGTTGAACCCTTTTGATTGAGAGGAATGTTGTGTCTTTCTGCACCTCAGTTCACACCCAAACACCCTGAACAACCTATAAGTTGCCAAACGGAACAGTGTCAATCTCTACCTGTGTTGTTTTCTGGCACAAGAATTAAATGCCGTTTTTGAAATGCTTATGCTGGATTCTGCACAGTAGACATTTAATTCCACCTGTCGGTGTTTATCTCTTGCGCCTGACATATACAATCATGCACGCACATGTGGGAGGCGGTGGTGCTGTTGTTAATTAGAAGTTAACATATCAAACTGTGTTTTTTCGTTGCACCTTAGGTGGCGATGCGTGATCGGGAGATGGATGGGTTAATTGCGTGGGCGGAATGACTAGCTGCATGGCTGTTTGTGTTAACTCGACATAGAAACAGAGGCTATGTTTGGGAGCGTCTAATAATAGTCATGGACAGATTGGAAAATCCTCTGCCCAGGCGGAATGAAAGCGCTCTATCTACATCTCCTTGTAAGCAAACAGGCAGCCGGAGAGGAGGAGGAAAGTAACAAAGGTTCGTTTTGTTATACCTTCTTTTAGTGGAATGATGTTTGGACGGTGCTCTGGTATACACAAGGCTTTATCCGCGTGTGCAACATAGTACAGACCTTCTGCAGGCCTCCCAAAGACACAGCTCTTTAATGAGCGTATCGATCAGTGTTTCTCACACCTTCGGTCCCCCCACAGAGACAGAGACAAGGAGACGGTAGAAGAAAAGGCGATGAAGAGACGGAAGCCTTACAAAAAGCTTTAGACTCAAAGTGGAGCTGCGTTTTTTTTTAGCTTATTTTTCTAAAGACAGCAGGGGAGTCTGCTTTGTGCCTGTAAAATTCAATTTACCTTTTCACAGATGGGCTTTGCTGAGTAGCTGGTATGGAGCTGCATAAGCGGCTGAGTGCGCGCGTCCGTCCGTGTGCATTCACAGGCATATGACTGCCCATTTCAGTGCGTGTGAGTGAAGAGATAAAAGCAGCGGCGTAAGTCACCCTGGTGTGAGTCTGGGTTCTCACTCCAATCGCTTCCCTGCATCACATTACCGCTCCACCTTTACCCATGCAGCACTGCAGACAGAGGGATGGAAGCGAGGGAGGAAATGCATCAAAGACATTCAGGGAGGCCAGTGGAGCAAGTTAAATCTCATTGATTTGATATCATTGTTGACTTGAAAGGGGGCAGTCAATAATTTCCAATTTCTCTGATAATATCCATGCTGGTTCTGCTGATTTAGGCACCGTACCTTAAGAGATACCATGTTAGGGAATATGCTGTCTCAGCAAGTAAGCTGCTGTCGTCTTTTCTACTAGAGATGGATGATTTGGAGGGGAAATTAGAAAATAAGCATTCTTGTTTTTATGAATATGGAGGCTTGCAAAAGTATTCATAATGTTTGAATTTTTTCCATTCTTTTAAGTTACAAAACATACGGAAGAGGATTAGGGCCACTGGAAAAAAAAAAAGTTAACTGATTTAAAAATTTTATTTCAGTATTACATGGGGAAAAAGTCAGAATTCTGACTTTTTTCTCAGAATTCTGACTTTAATCTCAGAATTCTAACTTTTGTCTCAGAATTCTGACTTTAATCTCAGAATTCTGACTTTTTTCTCAGAATTCTGACTTTAATCTCAGAATTCTGACTTTAATCTCAGAATTCTGACTTTTTTCTCAGAATTCTGACTTTAATCTCAGAATTCTAACTTTTGTCTCAGAATTCTGACTTTAATCTCAGAATTCTGACTTTTTTCTCAGAATTCTGACTTTAATCTCAGAATTCTGACTTTAATCTCAGAATTCTGACTTTTTTCTCAGAATTCTGACTTTAATCTCAGAATTCTGACTTTAATCTCAGAATTCTAACTTTTGTCTCAGAATTCTGACTTTAATCTCAGAATTCTGACTTTTTTCTCAGAATTCTGACTTTAATCTCAGAATTCTGACTTTAATCTCAGAATTCTGACTTTTTTCTCAGAATTCTGACTTTAATCTCAGAATTCTGACTTTAATCTCAGAATTCTAACTTTTGTCTCAGAATTCTGACTTTAATCTCAGAATTCTGACTTTTTTCTCAGAATTCTGACTTTAATCTCAGAATTCTGACTTTAATCTCAGAATTCTGACTTTTTTCTCAGAATTCTGACCAGTGGCGCAAAAACCGGGTATGCAGCGCATGCAACGCATAGGGGCGCTGCACTCGAGGGGGCGTCAAAAAACCCCTCTAGAAAATACATTTTTCTAGTTGTCATTTTCTATATTTAACAGCATAAAACGATCAATAACAGAAAGACAGTACTGATTATGCGCCCCTCTGATGCGCCCCCACTGATTATGCGCCCCCTTCACCTCCCATCCTATCGCTCTCCCTTCCCACACAGGTGGTTTGCACACGCGCCCCTAAGAGGCGCACTCAGGCACGTTTTTTTTATTTTTTATCTTTGACTACCATTAGTAGTGCGCACTTAACAGCAAGATGGAGCGCCAGAAAAAAAACAAAAAAAAAACAATCCGGGACGCAAAACAGAAAAAGGGAGAAGGATAAAGTTGTTGGCGGGATGAAAAAACGCCTTTCAATGTGGTTGAAAGACAGTAGGTTAGTTCTGTCAGTGTATCGACAACAGGACAGGAGGGTTGTAAATATTCAGGTTAGATAAAGCTAGTCTGATACGGAGTCGCCCGATATTTGGCTGGTAAATGTTGCGCCCCCTTTTGAAGCGATAAGGAACACGATTTGTTCCATATTTCTAGGAAAACATATCTGATACATCTGATACATACGCCTGTAACACACACATATCCACACACTAAGTGTAAGAATAACCGAAATAAAACTTGTGAAATATTAACACAGGAAAGCTAAAATGTCGTGGCCAGTGCCCAAAGATAGGCTCCAACGCTTAGCTGCAATTTATTCACTCATATGTATATTTCTTATTATTGATTTTTTTTATTAAAGATGAGTTGTATAAGTTTATGTGTGTATCAGACACATTAATCCAGTGTCATTATAGCCCTTATACTCGGTGACCCATGTTACTGTCATGATGGATTTAGGATTCAAGCCCATATGCAGAACACCACTAGAGGCTGGGTAAAAGTTTAACAGAGTTTATTAAAGGTTCAGATACACAAGATAATGAAGAGGATCTGGAACAGGTCCGGGCTGGGTTCACTGAAGTCTTGACTGGGTCCGGGCTTCTCTTTGAGAGAGAGGGAACCGTTGGGTCCAGAGACTGTTGGCTCAGCAGAGTACAAGAACAGCTGGAGCGTCTAGCTTCAGACTTTGAATGGCAGACCTTGATCAGAGTTTCCAGCTCTTAACTAAGAGCAGCAGGGGAATCCACATAGGAATCTTCAGGTTTGGCTCTCCAGGGCAGATTGGCAGGTTAAGCTCACCCAGAGCTTCAGGCTAGCGACAGGTTTCCTGTGAGGCAAACAGAGGAGAGTTAGAATCTGATCTCTCACTTGAGACAACTAAGATTCTTTCAGTTTCTGAGGCTCAGGTCGCTAACCAAACTAAGATCAACACTGCGGCGTCAAAGGAAGGTCTGGCAGCTGATTATAAAGGGCAGGTCTCCTGATGAGTAGATGCGTCTCAGGTGTGCTGGAAGGCTCCAGCTCCAGGAGACCCACGGTGCACTCTGCTGGAGGAAGGTGGTACATCTCCAGATCCCAACACTCCAGTCCTAACAGAAAACAACATAAAACAGAAGAGGATCCTCGGCACCCTCTGGTGGGCAAGCCTGAGGATCCCAACAGAGCCCCCCCCTCAAGGGCGGATTCCAGATGCCCTCTGAATAATTCCAAGAAAAAGGAACAAACAAAAAACAACCCACCCAGAGCTGGCGGAGGGGGCACTAGGGCAAGGAGGGCCAGAAACAACAAAAATAGAGTCCGAAAAACAACCCATCCAGGGTGGGCGGAGGGGGAAACAGGCCAGGAGGGCAAAAAACAAAAACTGAGTCCAGAACAAAAAACGATCCACTTACGGTGGATGAAAACAAAAGAAATCCCAGACGATTTCTTGGGCAAAGTCTCAGGTGGCCGGCCGTGGGGCCGGCAGCGGGGCCGGAGGCGTGGCAGAAGTTCTGGAGGTCGGTCGTTGGGACGGAGGCGAGGCCGTTTCTCAGGGGGCCTGCCGCTGGGCCGGAGGCAAGACAGATGCTCAGGGGGCCGACCACGGGGCAGAAGGCGAGGCTGACGCCCCGGAGGCCTACCGCAGGGCTTGAGAGGAAGCAACGTCTTAGGGGGACCACCGCCGGGCCGGAGGCATGGCAGAGGTTCTGGAGGCTGGCCGAGGGTCCGGCAACGGAGCAGAGTCTTAGGTGGCCGGCTGCGGGGTCGGAGGCGAAGCTGACGCTCAGAGGGTCTACCGCGGGGCCGGAGGCGAAACTGACGCTCTGGGGGTCTGCCGCGGGGCCGGAGGCGAAGCTGACGCTCTGTGGGTCTGGCGCGGGGCCGGAGGCGAAGCAGCTTCTCAGGAGGATGACGCCCCAATTTCAGTAGGTACCCCCACGGGGTACCCCGTCCCCTCTTCAGCGACTCTGGAACAGGCTCTGTAGCGACCGCCGACTGCGGCTCTGGAACAGACTCTGAGGAGACCGCCGACTGCGGCTCTGGAACAGGCTCTGAGGAGACCGCCGACTGCGGCTCCTGGACTGGAACAGGCTCTGAGGAGACCGCCGACTGCGGCTCCTGGACTGGAACAGGCTCTGAGGAGACCGCCGACTGCGGCTCCTGGACTGGAACAGGGGAGCCCGCCGATTGCGGCTCCGGATCAGGAACAGGGGAGCCCGCCGATTGCGGCTCCGGATCAGGAACAGAGGAGCCCGCCGATTGCGGCTCCGGGTCAGGAACAGGGGAGCCCGCCGACTGCGGCTCCGGCTCAGGAACAGAGGGGACCACCGACTGTGGTTCAGGAACAGGCTCATAGGAGACCGCCAACTGCGGCTCCTGGACAGGAACAGAGGAGCCTGCCGATTGCGGCTCCACATCTGGAACAGGGGAGACCACCGACTGTGGCTCCACCTCAGGAACAGGGGAGACCACCGACTATGGGTCCAAAAACAGCAAGGAGGAAACCGCCCATGGAAGCACATGTTCAGTCTCTGAGGTGGCTTGAAGTGCCTGCAGAGGGTCCTTGGCAGTCTGAGGTGCCTGCAGAGAGATCCTAGGAGGCATAAAACCACATACCCCGAATTCTGACACCTCTGTAAAAGTCTGCCCAGGGGTCTCTGGACGGCACAGAGCCGACTCAGGGATCTCTAGATGGCACAGAGCTGACTCAGGGGTCTCTAGACGGCACAGAGCTGACTCAGGGATCTCTAGACGGCACAGAGCTGACTCAGGGGTCTCTAGACGGCACAGAGCTGACTCAGGGGTCTCTAGACGGCACAGAACTAACTCAGGGGTCTCTAGACGGCACAGAGCTAACTCAGGGGTCTCTAGACGGCACAGAACTAACTCAGGGGTCTCTAGACGGCACAGAGCTAACTCAGGGGTCTTTAGACGGCTCAGAGCTGGCTTACGGCGACGCCGTTTCTTACGTCGGGGTTCTAAGGAAACAGGTCTAAAGGGTTCAGGTTGACAGACTGATTTTGGAAAAAGGCTAACAGGTGTGTAAATGGGTTTGGACGCAAAATTAACTGGTTTGTTATCAGGTTCACAAACTGGTTCTGGGTCTAGGCTAGCAGGATTATAAATGGATGGTGACGTTTGTTCTGGCTGACAGAGAGAAAAATGAGGTGGCATAAAGGGGAAGAGATCGTCTCTATCCCCATAATAAAAATCCCAGAGGTCTGACTTCTGAATGTGGGGAGCACTGACTGTCAAGGGTTCTGAGGCCGGAGACGCAGAAAAGCTAATTGTCTCTGAAACAGGAAGTACGGTTTTACTTCCGGGTCCTGACGCTGGGGAATCTGAACAACTAACGGGCTATTCCTCTTCCATAAAAACACCTTGGTTTGTTCTACAGTATACAGGACTGTATGATGCACAAGATAGGGCATAAGTTTGAGGTTTAAATACGTGGCTGCAAGGTTTTTTATTTTTATGTTTTGCTGCGTGTGTTTAATATATAAAAGCCTCACTGAGAAGTGAGTAGAACCACTTTTTTGTTAGAAGAACTACTGAAAGCACATTCATCTTTTTCTTCACCTGCTTTGCACTGTATAGCTGGTGGAGCTATAAATAAATAAATAAAGACGTGTAAAGCAACATCTTTTGTCCATTCTTCTCAAACATGGAGCCCAGGCATAGCAATCAAATCTGTAAACATAATTTTATTTTCATTACGGATAGAAATGTGACCCTGAAAGTTCAACCAGACATGACGGAAGAAGATTCAAGGATTTATTGAAATCTGTGTTTATGGATCTGCAGGGAGCCGCCAGCAGTGAGATTAGGAACCTCTGAAGGCCAATAGGTTAAGAAGCTAAGCAGGAACTTTGGGCAAAGTAAAATTCAGTAAGAAAGCCACTAACCGTCTCAGAATCAGTGAAACGGCAGGAATTTTGGCTTTTCTGGGCAGCAAGCAGGTCATAGCATGTTGGATGTGGAGCTGGTGAATGGGAATCCTGGGTTTAAGGTTAGTGTTTGATCTAAAACTAATCCAAAAGGGTTGACAGGAATCTATGAAGGAATTGAAGCCAGAAAATGGGGACAGGTTTTCAGAATGAGGTTTGATTTGGTATTCTGGGGACAGAAAGAAGGTTGAACACAGAAAGGCAAAATGAGGATGGCAGATACATGATACAGATACAGTAGAGGGCAGTCAGCGGGCAGACAGAGGTTTGGTGTCCAGAGATCAGAAGCCAGGAGAATATATGAATTTGGAAATCCAGATATCATGATCTTTGCACTGACGGCTGGATTAAAGGCTCATTCCGTTCACCTGTCCAACTCTGCCTGGTTGCTCATTACCGCTCATCTGATCCAGCTCCTATTTATGTTGCCTGTTTTCCAGCCAGATTGTTGGAGCCTAGTGTGAGAAGTTTGTAGCGTGCCCTGCAGTTTTGTCTAAATGCCTGATCCTGACCTGTTTCTGCCTTTGGATTCCTGCCCCTGTTCCGGTCTCTTTCTGCCTGTTTCCTTTGTTTGGACTGCTGTTAGCGACCTTGGATCTGTCCCCTGACTCCAGCTCGGATTATCCCTCTGGTACCTCCGCATCTCTCTGATCTTCTGGTTTGGACCCAGGCTTCGTTACCTGCTCTGGATCAACACATTCTCATTATCAGTTCGTATGAAATCGTACGAAAAGTTATGCACAGTATTTCGTACGTTTTGGACGTTTTTCCTCGAAAAAACAGACCAGTGCGCATGCGTAGGCAGACAGACAAAAAAAGCAGATCCGCGGGCGGACGTAAAACTGGGAAAAACAGTGCAATAATTACTTCTTCATGTCTCTAACTAAGTTTCTTGCTGTTTTATGTCTTAGGGTTAGGCGTTAGACACTCTCTCGATGACCCCCCCCCACCCAGTCCGACGACTAGAGCAGTTGGTTAGGGGATCAAAGGCAATGCACGGGCCGGCACACGTTTGTTGGTATCTCTCAGATCCATAGCCAAGCCAGTTTGTAGAACTTGGAGAACTAGGGTTAGCTTTTAGAGTAATGGCTAGGTTTTAGGGTTAGGGCAAGGCTTAAAATTAGGTTTAGGGCAAGTGTCAAGGTTAGGGATCGGCTAAGTGAAATTTTAAGGCAAGAGTCAGATGTTAGGTTTAGTTATGTATTCCACTAATATTAGGGTCAGTTGCTAATTGATCTGGTAAGTTGATAGTAAGGGCTAAAATTAGGTTTAGGGCAAGTGTCAAGGTTAGGGATTGGCTAAGTGTAATTTTAAGGCAAGGGTCAGGTGTTAGGTTTAGGCATGGGTTCCACTAATATTAGGGTCAGTAGCTAATTGGTCTGGTAAGTTGATATGTGCTATAAGTGTAGTATAAGGGTGGAGGTTATGATTAATTGAAGATAAGTATATTAATTTTAGTTCAATGGAGGAAGCAGAGTCAGGGTAAACCGCCCTGGAATTGGCTAAGTTGACCCCCGCCGGTCTGGCATGTAAACCCTGCCTCCTCCACTCCCTGCAGTTCTAAACTGAGGGTCAGGGTTAGGGTTAATTGTATGTTAAATTCTATGTTATTGAATGGTACCTAAGATGCGCATGCGCAAGGATATCTTGTCTCGAGGCAAGACGTAAAAATACGACGAAATAAGACGAAAAAAACGTCAAAACCATACGAAATTACGGTGCATAACTTTTCGTAGGATTTCATACGAACTCATAATCAGAATACACTGTCTGGATTCAGCCTCTGGACCCTCCTGCTGGTTTCCTCTCTACTGGCTGTTATGCCTCGTTACTGGGATTCTCCGGATGGCTTCATGTTGTGGAGAAGTCATCTGACTGGTTTCCGTGCCTTCCTCTGGACACGGACTGAACTGAGAAGCAGGTCAGTGAGTCGCATGCTCGTTATTGTTCCCCATCTGAGCCTAATGATCACTAACCTGAGTGTCTCTACAGAGAATCCAGCGAGCCGGTCCCAGCTGACGAGCCGCATATTCTAGAGATCTAAAACAACCGGCTCCGACTGCCTGAATTCTGGCTCCATTTGTCTGAACTTTGACACCAGAAGTAGGAATCAAAGTTGAGATCAGGGAGGCAGGAAAGGAAGGAAGGCTTCAGACAAGGCTTAATAATCCCTCTGGATTATCCTGCCTGCCTTCGTCTGCTTGGCTCTGATCTCCTGCCTGTTCTTAGACCTCCAGGAATTCAGCGCCAGATAGACGTGGTCACTAACCTGTGTTTTCTCCCTGCATTGGTTCCTACCTCAGACGCAGACACTGCTCACTAGAGCTCCTTTTCTAAATAAACGTTTTGAAAAATCTGCCTCGTATACTGGGTCTGAGCTTGACACCTTCGAAAGCCATCAAGGTTTGTATATCTTCAAGACATTCCTGTATTCTATGTAATAGGATTGCTAGGATTTATAGACGGATATAGCTGAGTATCATCAGCATAGCAGTGGAAATTAATCCCATGCTGTCTAATAATTCTACCTATTGGGATACTGTATAGTAAAGAGAAGTGACCCTAGCACTGATCCCTGTGGTATTTTAGAAGTAACTCTGGAGCGCTGTCACAGTCTTGGTTTGTTAGTTCCTGTTTTCTTGGTTTTCCATTTGTTGTCCTCTGCTGCCCTCTTGTCTCCTCTTTCCCTTGCTCTGTTTTCTGCTCTGTCCTCACCTGTTTTCAATCCCCTCGTTAGCCCTCTCTTTGTCTCTGTCCCCTTTAAAAGCCTCCCTCTTCAGTTCCTGTTTGATGGATCCTCGTCTAACGTCTGTCTGCTTACCTCGTCTCTCCCTGGCTCCTAGAGTTTGGTTTTCCCCTGATGTCTCCTTGGTTCTGGTGCGTTTGTTATTTTCTGTCGGATTTTTGATTCCTGCCTCAGTTCCTGTGAACATCATTAAACCCACCTAAATTCACCTCTGCCTACCTGCTTCTGCATTTAGGTCCTCAAAACCAACACCAAACCTTGACAAGCGCGAGGAAACTTTATCATAAACATGAACAAACTAAAACCATTCGAGTGCTGTTCCAATAATTCCAACTTAACATTCAAGCGTTTCTAAAAGACTATTGTAACAGCATTCTGTGCTAATGGATGATACTGAAGTCCTTCCTCTGTGATGCACACTGGATCAGTGTGTTAACTCACGTCAGCACCATGTATAGTTCTTTAAAGCTATAGAGGACAATTCTTTATTTCTGGGTGGATCATCTAAATAAGTGGTCCTCCTACGTGCTCGTCCCGTTAGCTATCTTTTTCTGCGCACTTTCAGACGTGTATCTGTGGTGAGCTACGGTTTCAGACAGTCACTGAAGCTCAGAGATGGGAAGTAACGAAGTACAAATACTTCGTTACTGTACTCAAGTAGATTTTTCTGATATTTTTACTTTACTTTACTACTTATTTTTATGGCGACTTTTTACTTCTACTCCTTACATTTTTACACAAATATCTGTACTTTCTACTCCTTACATTTTAAAAAATTGGCTCGTTACTTTAGTTTTGAATCATTTCAATGGAGTTACCGTTATTATTTTCCACGTCTTCAATACCAAATTCAATCTAATCGGATGGGAATCTACGTTGCATTTGACGCCCCACTACAAGATGAATCGACAGATTCGGCGGTATTCATTGGCGGCGAATCATTGCAGCTTGGTGGCGGTGGCGTTAGCATAGTAGCATGGACGACGAGATGATTGAAAATGAACACAACGGAGATCTAGTCCTATTGGCAGACATCCATTTAAAATGTAGGCAACGGCATGAAAAAAGTGGTTTCTACTTTTATTTTTATACTTTAAGTAAATTTACAAGCCTGTACTTTGTTACTTTTACTTGAGTAAAGAAGTTTAATCAGTACTTCCACTTTTACCAGAGTATTTTTTAACACAAGTATCTGTACTTTGACTCAAGTACCGAAAGTGAGTACTTTTGTACTTTGTCTCTAACCGACAGCGGCGACTGATAACAAAGATGACGCAGTTTATAGTTAACTGAGTTCACTATTTTAAACAGGCTCGTGCACGAGGGAAAAAGGGCTCGTGCATTCTCTTGCATGCACATTAAAAATAAAATAATCCTCCACAATCCCTTTAGGTTCTTTAAGGACAGATGCATATAACTAGGCGACCACATCTGTATGTTAGCCATTTTGAATGGTACCTTTGTAGCAATGATGACTTCTGGCGAAGATTGTTTTAGGTGAAAAAGTAGCCTCTGCCTCTGCTTGGTATGAACTTATTTCTTCCTCTCATTTATTGCATCCACTGTGCACCCTGTGTAAGTTAAACACTTTAGGAAGGTGTTTCACTGTTTTACCGTGTCCAAGGGATTTAAACTCAAAAGCGGCAGTAGCTGAGCTTGTCTCCTAGTGAAGCATTGCTGTCAGCAGTTATGTTCCTGATCTCATATCTTAGAGATATATTAAACCCCCCTGGACACCTATGTTGTATTCCTGCTGTAAAGCCAATCCCCGCTGCTCCTGCTGTAAGCAGTTTTGCTCTTCCTGCCCCAGCTTGTTTGGATTTCCTTCTTCAACCCAGGACTACTGGTGGAGATGGATTAAAATATATGTTCACAATTTTGTAATGTGATCTTTAACTTTCCATTGAATTTCACCTGAGCCCTTATGTTCACAACAGTGTTCACAACAGTAGTCCAGGTACTGAGTTGGTTTAAAAACCTTCAGTTTATTGAAAGGATTTTAGTTATGGTGCTGAAAAAACAACACTGAATTCTTGAATTTAGCTGACTGCTGATAAAATCATGGAAATGACCAAAGCATCATTTTTTACATGAGGAAATCATGTAAAAGAGTGAAGATATTATGGACACATGAACTCCTGGAGAAACAAAGAGGTCTTTGCAGATTTAACAGGTTCCCAGGTTGAACCTGCCTGAAACCAGAAACCCTGAAGAGTTTCTCTGTTGGAAATCTGCCTGTCTGATCTCTGAAGAACCCTGGAGAATAATTCCTGTCAAAGACCTGCCTGCCCGCTCTCTGAAGAATCTGGAAGGGAAACTCAAACCTGTGATCTGCAAACACTCAAACCAAGCTCTGCCTCCGCCAAGCCCTCAGCCTGCCGACAGCCTCTGGACCCTCTAGGTTCCCCCCCTCTGCCGCTCAGCTCAAACTCCTGAACAGGTACTGTCCTGCTCACTCACATCCTGCTAATTACCTGGACATCCACTAACTCCACTGACCCCCTCTGCAGTGAACCCACTCGTGACCAGTCCTGGATCTGATTAACCCCTGGATCTGTTTATTCTCTGTACAGAATTATTTCAATAAATCTTTGAACTTTTCTCCTGCTTCAGTGTGTTCTGCATGTCGGTGAGGAACCTTAAGCCAAACATGACACTAACTAGTTTATCAGGGGACCAATCGGCAAAATGCTTGTTTGGTGCTTCTGAAGGAGACATTTTAATGCACATCAAAATGATTTAGCTTGATCTGTATATTACCTGGCTAATGGGGCACGGGAGAAGCAGCCTGTCAGCGACCGTTCCTGCTATCTGAAGACGCTTACTGAACTGCTATGATGCTGCGCGTCTGGCATGCCCTGGGGGCGACCTCGCGAGGTCACGTGACAAAGGAAGAGAGATAGGCTGGTCGGGTGTGCGCAAGGAGGTGGCTCATTTCGGGGCTTTGTTTAGTCGTTTTTAATGGCTCAGAGCATTTCAAAACCGACCTCAGTAAAATCTTAATAATATTAATAATAATAAAAAAAAATGAGTTTCAAAAGGGCATTTTCGTTGATAAAGGGCAAACTTCCTAGTGCTTTAGCTCCACCTAGTGTCTATGTATGCACGCCCCTGGACTGCAGGACACTTGCATCGCACTGAGAATGCAATTCAGGGACAGAAGCCTGCAGCAGAAGCAGCCTTATGCCGACTGGGGGTTTAAAGGAGACATACAAGACAAACATAAAAGCCCTGACCTATGAAAACTTTCTACGTAAGAAAAGGTAGCTGTAAATTAGCTCCATTTAACCTAGGAAAGAAAGAGTTGCATCAATAAGCTTTTAGTTGGTTTGCACGTCAAAGGGATGAAATAGAGCGTGTTCTATTGGTCAGCATATGGAAACATGGCAGCTGGGATTAGTTAGGAGTAGGACCGGGTCCAACCGGTTCTGTTCGACTTTTTAATCTCTAATCTGACTTTTTTCAGTCCCACTGACGGCGTATAGAGAGGCTACCACTAGGCAGGATGAGCAGATCTGCAGATTATTTTCACTGCTGTCTCTGTGCTTTACTACATTGAAACTATTTCCTACATTTGACACGGACAGATTATTTAAAGATATTAAAACGAATAAATAAAAACCCAGTGGCGCATTCTATAAAGCAAAGCTCTGCTTAACGAGTCTGTGCAGCATCTAGATCCACAACAGATAATGTTCATTGGGGAAAGTTTTCTATTTTCTAAAGTAAAACAGACCTGGACTCTATCTCAGTCGGAGCTACGCTGCCCCCCGCAGGAAATCGTGTTGGGTGTGATCATCAGCATTGACTTTCAATCAGTGCTAAACACCACGGCGTTGTCTGACATAATTTTCTGTATCAGATTGTTGTTGATTTGATGGCAGTCCATCAAATGGTGTTTCTGTTCTTTGGAGGTTAGATTGTTCCCAGGTCTCTGGAGCCCATAGTGATGTCTAGGAGAGAAACAGGAATAAACCCTGAAAACCAAGAACAGGAAAAACCTTTAATGGCGAGTAGTTTTCTACACATACAGGGAATGTGATTTGGTGATAAGATGCTAACCAAGCAAGCTTCACCCCATGATGTAGAGGTTTAATCCTTTGCTGTCATGCTGGTAATCTGAGCTGAATCCAGCTCTTCTCTAGTGTAGGATTACAAAACCTCAGTTTCTGTCCATGAAAGTAAAACAACCAGCGCTCCATTATTATAAGAATCAGAGGGATGAAACCAGTGCA
Source organism: Cyprinodon diabolis (assembly GCA_030533445.1). Classification (NCBI taxonomy): domain Eukaryota; kingdom Metazoa; phylum Chordata; class Actinopteri; order Cyprinodontiformes; family Cyprinodontidae; genus Cyprinodon; species Cyprinodon diabolis. The sequence continues at coordinate 793,569 of CM060081.1, forward strand.
GTGTACAAGCAGACGATGAAATAATGAAACAAATGAGGAAGCAGTTTTATTCTTTTTTTTATTAGTTAAAATATATATATATATATATATATATATAAAAAAAAACTGCTCTAGACGAGGTCTACATGGAGTAACGGGCCAGACTACCAGCTACTGTTTATTCAAACCCAGTGAAGACGTACAAAATGTTTAACTTCTGTCTGTCATGATTTATCTAATGGCTCGGACCCACATGCAGTGAAGCCAAGCAGAGTGACACAGACTAAAAGTTAAACGGGTTTTATTGAAATGTATTTTGATTCAGCCAGAAACTGGAAGACGAGGGGAAGACACACTGTTAGATTCAGGCTCAGTGGGGAATTGGAGTTGTTAATCTTGAACTCATGTTTCCAGAGAGGAAGAGACAAGTAGACTCCAGTCTGTGTTGGTCTTGCAGAGTTTTGTTTGATTCGGTGGAGGGCGGAACAGGGTTTACCCAGAACTCGGACGGAGTGCAACGATGCAGCCGCTGGTTGCAACTCAGTTTTCCTGTGGTACTTGAACGGGTCGTGGTGAAGATGACTTCCTTACTCAGAGAGAGTTCTCAGCGTGCTCAAAGGTGGCTGGATCCAAACCTCCTGTTTGGAATCCGTTGATCCCACTTGGGAGAAGGCGGTCCGAAAAGGTCCAGTTTGCAGGAAGGCTTCCTGCCGAAAGGCAAAAACAAACAAAGTTGAATCTCAAGGAGAAACAAGCACTAAGTCAAACTCAATGTGATCTTAGCTTGGCTAGAGTACTTAAACTCTAAAAGCAAAAACTCAGATTAGGCTCAGAATAAACAAGGCTTGGCTAGAGTACCCCAAACTGGCGTCGAAGTAGTGGCAACCAGCAGCTGAAGAGCAGTCCGGTGATGAGGCAACAGCTTGCAGGTGTGTGAGGAGGCGAACCGGAGCCAGGCACCTCCTGGTGGTGGAAGGGAGAAACACAAAAGGCAAGACAGACAAACACAAAACTGGGATCCTGACACTGTCATTGTCAACATAACTTTTGCTGCAAGGTTTTGAGTTTTTGAGCTCCCTGGACTTTTTCTCGTATTTTGTTATTGTTTTGAAAATCATAGATCATCACAGACCTAATCTTTCTAGATTGGAGAACTTGCGCAATCAGTTGCTGAAAAAAAAAACTTTCATGCCCAACTGTAGTCATAATTAAATGCGATGTATGAAGTTATGTTATATGGAAGCTCATTGGTAGAATTCCCTTATGACAGAAAGAAGGCCACGATTCACACCATCTATCATCCAGAGGGGGGAACATTTATTTACAAAACCGAATTCATACAGCTGTCTTAAACACTTCATACATTCAGCGCTATGTCCTCACATCTGTTATTTTCCCCCAACCTTCAGTCCATTCTGGGCAGCCTTTATAGTTTCCACATCGCACTGTGTGGATGCACGTGCAGGACTGGACGCTCTTCCTGGAAATCTCTTAGCTCACGACCTGATTGCGTGCGAGTCAGCCAGTAAGAACCCTGTTTTTGCTACGATTCGTACGTGACTCCCAGCTTGTAGACTCTCTGTTTACATGTTGCATTCTCTGTGTTGCTAAGTGAACATAAGGTCAGAAACAGGACTACATAACGCAGTACCACTGCTTCCAATAGGGCCATGTTTAAGGATATATTCTGATTCTGATTTCGGATTCTGATATAAGACAATAAAACTGCTTTTACAAGTTTAACAAGCTTTGAAATCTCTGTAGACATTTTGCAAAGCTTTTGCAATATTACAGTCATTATTTTATTCCTAGTATAGAGATTTATGATGTTTGTGCAGAACTCTTCATCTGACGACTCGATCCATCAGCCTGAGGACTTGGCTGGTATTTATTATTCGCTCAGCACTGTGTCTGTGACATTTATTAGCATGCTATAAATTCCAAGGACATAAAAAAAGAAAAGACTTTATAATGATTGGCTCTGTCCTTTGTTCCTCAGCATGCAGAGAGGAAAGGGGATTTCACTTTCTTTCTAATTCTGATGCAACGTCTTATTCATTACAAGCCTACTGCAATCCTTCAAATCAACTTTGGTTGCTTTTTGTTTCCTAATCCCTTTAGGGAAATGGGAATCTGATACAGACTGATTTTTGTTCAGCCGACGGTTCTGTGGCTGATGTGAGTCTTTTAATGCGTTAAAATGGAAACGCTCCCTGAGGATGCAGGTATGTGCTGAAAGAAACTTCTCCCCATTGTTTCCCTTTGTGCATCTTTGTGTTGTTTTTCACTCTTTCATCTCCGTTGTAGCCTCAGTGGCGTGCAGCCAACTCATCCACCCGCATTCCTGTTTGTTCTGGTAATGAGTGAAGAGGTGCATGCGTCCTGCCTGCTGAGCGAAGAAAAGGACGAGGGAGCAGAGGGAGCAGAGGGAGCATGCTGTTTCAACAGATAGGAGAATCCGTGCGTTCCAGTTTCGCAGTAACGGTTGTAGAAAACCATCATGTGATGCCTGAGTTCCTTTAAACAATGCAGAGAACGCTTCACATCGTCGCCTGGAAGCAGAGCTAAGTATTTGTTGGGCCAATCACAGCGTCATCAGAGATACAGATTTAATGATAGATGTAATTTTCAAAGGTTTTCTTTTTTTTCCACAGAAAAAAACTTGATTTCAAACATCTGCCACATTTTGAATGTGATTAAATGCATTTTTTAGCTCAATTTCATGATCCACCTTCAGTGCTGATTGGTGACAGACCAGCAGATTCCAGAAAGTGAATAAAGACTTTATATGAAGGACACATCACGACCCTTACTTTAAAAAAAATTAAGAATATTATCTTATAAAGGGTTTTTATAATATGTTGGAAGCCCACCAAAGTTCAGGTCAGAATTACTTTATAAATCCTTTGTGGGAAATTCTTTAAGTTAAGAGGGTCGAGCAAATTTGGTTTTATTTTAATGCAAATGTTATAGTTTTATTCTGTAGTCAAACATATTTTTACCATCATCAAGTCTCAGCAATGTTATTTATTTATGTGTTTTTATATCTCTCCTTTATATAAAGCAGGTAGAAGAGCCTGGTTACTCGAAAATACTCGATACGTCTGGCAATAAAACTAACGTACGGAAGAGGATTAGGGCCACTGGGGAAAAAAAAAAAAGTTAACTGATTTTTTTTAAATTTTATTTCAGTATAGCATGGGGAAAAAGTCAGAATTCTGACTTTAATCTCAGAATTCTGACTTTTTTATTGTCAGAATTCAGTCAGAATTCTGAGAAAAAAGTCAGAATTCTGAGATTAAAGTCAGAATTCTGAAAAAAAAGTCTGAATTTTGAGTTTAAAATCAGAATTCTGAGAAAAAAAGTCAGAATTCTGAGTTTAAACTCAGAATTCTGAGATTAAAGTCAGAATTCTGAGTTTAAAGTCAGAATTCTGAGTTTAAAGTCAGAATTCTGAGAAAAAAAGTCAGAATTCTGAGATTAAACTCAGAATTCTGAGAAAAAAGTCAGAATTCTGAGAAAAAAGTCAGAATTCTCAGAATTCTGAGTTTAAAGTCAGAATTCTGAGATTAAAGTCAGAATTCTGAGTTTAAAGTCAGAATTCTGAGAAAAAAGTCAGAATTCTGAGTTTAAAGTCAGAATTCTGACTTTAAAGTCAGAATTCTGACTTTAAATTGTGACTTTAAATTGAAATAAAATTTTAAAATCAGTAAACTTTTTTTTTTTTTCAGTGGCCCTAATCCTCTTCCGTACTAATGCACCTTTGCTTAAAAAAAGAAACAAACAGTCAAGCATGTTAAAGGTTCTGTTATAGTCACCTGGAATACTTGAAGCTGCTAATTAAACAATCATTTTCTCTTGGTCTCTGTGTGTGTGTGGGGGGGGGGTTTATAAAGTTAATTTGGATAAATTTTACCCTAATAGGATCTCATATGAAAACTGAATGTCAGATTTTCTTGTAATATTTCTAAGATGAACAAATTTCTAAAACAAAATATAAATAAAGATTTCTCTGAAGGTAAAAAAAAAAACGCTGCATGTGGGAAGAAGCTGTGTTCATCCGCTTAATGGGGTTGCTATGGCAACAAAAAAGGGCCTGCTTCTGTCTTGATGATGCTGTGAATTGTTCGGAGGTCACCTTGTGAGACGCCCAAGCAGCAGGTGAGCTGCAACGCTGCTGATCGAAGCGATTATTTGAAAATTGGTTCTTCTGTCAGTCTCATCAGTTCACCTGGTTTCTACCCTTGAACCTCCTTAAAACTCCCCAAACTGCTCCTGCAGCCCAGACGTCAGCAGCAGCTGCTTTCATCAAACTCCCGGCCCATTCCTCGGCTCTGCTTTCCACCCAGGAGCCGTGAGAGCGCAGCTTTTCATGGTCCTCGTTTAATCAGCGGCTGATGGAGTGGCTGGGAAGCCAGGTGGAGGCTCTCTCTCTGGGAAATTAGTGCCATTAACCGATCACGTAAAGTAGCAGAATTGTGCGACAGCAGCAGCTGTACTGCCTAATGGAGAGAAACCGCTGATAGCTTTGGGTCTGTGCAGATGTGTACCCGTCGTTCGTGCGTGCATGCTCGTGTCATGGTACAGCAGTTAAGGGTGACAAACACGCCCGCGAGGGTGATTGTTCAGGTGGTGATGCATGTGCAGGAGAATTTATGTCACACGAGGACCAGTTTGTTTGTTAATGTCAAGAAACATCCACTTAACACTGATCCCTGCTCCGTTTGATCTTGTTCAGCTTGACCTTGTGTGTCTCTGTTGGTGTGTAAGTGTGCGAAGCGTGCACCAATCAAGCACACTGGCTTGATTGAATGTGTTGCACTCTGCTCACCGTATCCTTGTTTACTTGCTTTAATGATTGCTCTAACAGTGAGAGAGCTGAAAAGGATGGAGCCTACTCTAAAATGAAAATGTGCTGGGGAGCCCCCTTTGTATGAAGGTCAGGAGACGTGATGAAAAGAGAGGGAGCGGCGGAAAGGAGAAGGTCAGAGAGCGAGAAGCGTAGCGGCGAGAGAACAAGGCATGAAATCCCAGGATAGGTTCCGCTCAGCATCAGGAGGATTACAGCAGCATCTGCTTCCAAAGGTGTCGTGGAAAGTGGGGGGGGGGGGGCAGAATTTGGGGTTTCAGGATGGCTTGCAAAAATATTCTTTGACAATCAAGATAATTAATTCGGGACTGAACTAAACAATAAAGTTAAAAACATTTCTATTAAATGACAGCATAATCTAAACTATTGTAGCTCTGATTCTATGTTTGGAGACGGAACCTTGAGCCTTTCCTTATTCATTTACAGCCTTAATATTACTTTATACACTCACCGGCCACTTTATTAGGTACCCCATGCTAGTAACGGGTTGGACCCCCTTTTGCCTTCAGAACTGCCTCAATTCTTGGTGGCATAGATTCAACAAGGTGCTGGAAGCATTCCTCAGGAGGTTTGGTCCATATTGACATGATGGCATCACACAGTTGCAGCAGATTTGTCGGCTGCACATCCATGATGCGAATCTCCCGTTCCACCACATCCCAAAGATGCTCTATTGGATTGAGATCTGGTGACTGTGGAGGCCATTTGAGTACAGTGAACTCATTGTCATGTTCAAGAAACCAGTCTGAGATGATTCCAGCTTTATGACATGGCGCATTACCCTGCTGAAAGTAGCCATCAGAAGTTGGGTACATTGTGGTCATAAAGGGATGGACATGGTCAGCAACAATACTCAGGTAGGCTGTGGCGTTGCAACGATGCTCAATTGGTACCAAGGGGCCCAAAGAGTGCCAAGAAAATATTCCCCACACCATGACACCACTACCACCAGCCTGAACCGTTGATACAAGGCAGGATGGATCCATGCTTTCATGTTGTAGACGCCAAATTCTGACCCTACCATCCGAATGTCGCAGCAGAAATCGAGACTCATCAGACCAGGCAACGTTTTTCCAATCTTCTATTGTCCAATTTCGATGAGCTTGTGCAAATTGTAGCCTCAGTTTCCTGTTCTTAGCTGAAAGGAGTGGCACCCGGTGTGGTCTTCTGCTGCTGTAGCCCATCTGCCTCAAAGTTCCACGTACTGTGCATTCAGAGATGCTCTTCTGCCCACCTTGGTTGTAACGGGTGGTTATTTGAGTCACTGTTGCCCTTCTATCAGCTCCAACCAGTCTGGCCATTCTCCTCTGACCTCTGGCATCAACAAGGCATTTCCGCCCACAGAACTGCCGCTCACTGGATGTTTTTTCTTTTTCGGACCATTCTCTGTAAACCCTAGAGATGGTTGTGCGTGAAAATCCCAGTAGATCAGCAGTTTCTGAAATACTCAGACCAGCCCTTCTGGCACCAACAATCATGCCACGTTCAAAGTCACTCAAATCACCTTTCTTCCCCATACTGATGCTCGCTTTGAACTGCAGGAGGTTGTCTTGACCATGTCTACATGCCTAAATGCACTGAGTTGCCGCCATGTGATTGGCTGCTTAGAAATTAAGTGTTAACGAGCAGTTGGACAGGTGTACCTAATAAAGTGGCCGGTGAGTGTAGATTCTGATAGAAGTTCTAATCTTACTGAGATCAGAGAAGTTACTTAGAGTTACAGAAGGCAGCTGCTCCCCTCTGGGCTCACATGTAGGGAAGTGGCCCCGAATAACAGTTTTATCTCCAGTCTGCCACATCATCACGTTTAACATCATACAGGTTAGCAGATGAGGAGACATCCACGGCTGCAGCCTTCTCAAAATATTACACTATGTTCTTAGCTAAAGGACGCCGCTCTCATTCTATTGCCAAATCTTTGCTGCGAACAGAATAAAGATTATAACTGTTTATTCAGACAGAGGAACTGGTCTAATTAGATCTACTGCTGGGGAAAACATCAGTTCTGAAACGCAACAGGCAGCTAATATTAAGGTGTAATTAACTCACACATCATCAATGATAATTATCCTAATATAATGCACCAAATTACTTAGTTTGTTTGATGATCTGGCTGCTTAGTTACCCTTAAAGTGACAATTATTATATTCTGCAAGTTGCTCCCCATATAAACTGCTACCTGAGGATGGTTTTAGTGTAATCTAAATTATGGATGAACCGCCATATTCCTTTACATTATCCAGCATATACAGCAGCTGAGGAGGCATATCTGATAAGAAAATAAATGTGCAAGCAAGAGAGCAACAGTATAACTGTGTGTGTGTTGGTCCACCACTAAAGGAAAATCAGGCTAGGTCCCCAGAGGTTGAACAGCAATGCTGACAGCAAAGTGGTATCCATGCTTATTGCTGGCTTTCTGGGCCAGAGTCGCTGTGTCTGGCTTTTGAAAAATAACAAGGAGGGAGCATTTATTTATTTATCTAGTTTGTGTTTTTTTTTCCACAGGCCATGATAGTGTAGAAGCAGTTTTATTGTCTTATATCAGAATCAGAATATATCCTTAAACATGGTCCTATACTTACTTAGCAACAAACAGTACATCTTGAAGTTCAAGTATGAGTCTTAGCAATAATAAAGTCTCTAATGCTGTAGAATATAAATATCTGGCTGGCTTGCCAAATATGGAAGCAGTGGTACTACGTTATGTAGTCCTGTTTCTGACCTTATGCTCACAGTTTGCACTTCAGGGCCCCCGTAGTTATCCCATTTGACCTGCATAGTTTGGTTAGCATACCAGTGGGACAAGCATCTTACTATATATTTAGGTAGATCAGCTTGGTACAATTTTAAAAACAGTTTTCTATGGTTTACATGATCAAAAGCCTTAGTAGCGTCTAAATAACACAGAATAAATAAATTACAGTGGATTGTTTTTTCACTTGTTGGAATTTCCCTTTGGTGCCTCTGCATCTCTCTGATCTTCTCGTCTGGACATCTGATGCGTTACCAGTTCTGCCCTCCTGGAACTCTCTGGGCGGTTCCCGCTGCATTCTGTGGCTAAGCCGTCCGATTGGTTCCCACTCCTGCCAAAAGCAAGCCAGTTCCAAAATGACGAGCCACGCTGTCCAGAAGCTGTCAATAAAGCGTTTAACTTTTATTCTAACCTGTTCTGCCTATTTTCTGAGCCTTGACAGGTCCATAAAAAATGTTTCGGCCCTCTAAATTACCTCAATTCATATCGAGGTATCTATAATATCTTGCTTTAGAAATATATTTATAAATAACAAGAGTTAAAAAGGGAGATAATAGGTAATTAAACATTATTAGAGTAAAGAATATGACAAATCACAGCAGCTGTACTAAATGCTTTAACCTCCCTGATTGCTGCGTTTGTGGTAAAAAAAAGCTCCTATAATGTATGAGGAGGAAAATGTGTCTGCACTTCAAATATTAGCTTTAAAATAAATTAATGTTTCCACTTATCAAGTAGACAAACGTTTGAGTAGGATTGTTGCTCCAGGATATTTCTTCACTGAAAAAAACCAAAGCAAAATGCAGCTTCCTTTGTAGATACTATAAATAATAATCTGTGACTTCACATCCGTAACCTTAAAAGGCTTGTTGGGAGGAAACCTTTTTTATTCCAATTATCTTCTGCCAGGTGCTGCAAATTCCAAATATTAATGACTGTTCGAACCATAAGCCAACAATCAGCAGACAATAGCTCCTCTAAGCAGCTGCCTGGCAACACATGATTATACCGCAGGAAGCCAGCTAAGTAGTCTCTGGAGTTGGTTATTTAATTAGGAAATGACTGTAAACAAGAACAGTGAAGGTCAAGTTGCTCGTTGCTGTATGCAGGAGTATTAAGAGAAACGCTCATGAGCTTTCAAACATGAGCGTTGAAAAACCTTTATCAAAAGTACATTTGTTGCAATAAAATTAGACGAATGTTATTCCTTAATCCCTTTTCTGGGTTTGGTGACGTTCCGGTTTATTTTTCCACTGTTGGTGTCAAGAACAGAACAGAGGACCGAGTATTCAAGGCAGACAGACAGACTGATTTCTAAAAAATGTATTTAATATAAAAAAAACTAATGGATCTAGAGTAGCAATTCAATTCAATTCAGTTTATTTATATAGCGCCAAATTCACAACACATGTCATCTCAAGGCACTTTACAGTTCAACCAGATCATACAGTCAAATTGATACAAAGTTTTCTATCTAAGGAAAACCAGTTGATTGCATCGACTCATTGACTCAAATACAATCCCTCACACTAAGCATGCTTGTAGCGACAGTGGAAAGGAAAAACTCCCTTTTTAACAGGAAGAAACCTCCAGCAGAACCAGGCTCAGTGTGAGCGGCCATCTGCCGAGGCCGGCTGGGGTTCAAGGAGACAGAAGCAGAGATACAAAAAGCAGCTGTAAAAGGCGGCCCCGTCCAGGAAACACACAGCCAGGCAGACGAGCTCCAAGGCAGCTCCCATGCCAGAGGATGAGGAGAGCACATCCACCCAGCCACGGCCAGAGAAACAGGACCACACTGGAAAACAGGCCAATCTCCAACATCTACAAACAAGGGTGTTGATGGAAGCAGCACAGCTGATGTTTCTTTCCTGGATGACGTCACAGCCAAACAGGAACAGACGAGGCAAAGCTACTCTGAGGAAAAGCAGAGAGAGCAGAACGTTAGAGATTGAACTAACAGATTCTGCAGAGTGGGAGAATAGAGATAGAATGAAGCAGAATGATGAAAAAGGGGTCCCTATGTCCTCCAGCAGTCTAAGCCTATAGCAGCAGAACTATCGAGATAGATCAGGATAACCTGAGCCACTCTAACTAGAAGCTTTATCAAAAAGGAAAGTTTTAAGCCTAGCCTTAAAAGTAGACAGAGTGTCTGCCTCACGGACTAAAACTGGTAGTTGGTTCCACAGGAGAGGAGCCTGAGAACTAAAAGATCTGCCTCCCATTCTACTTTTAGAAATTCTAGGAACCACTAGTAAACCTGCAGATTGAGAGCGAAGTGCTCTGTTAGGAACATAAGGAACAATCAGATCTCTGATATAAGATGGAGCTTGGCCATTTAAGGCTTTATATGTGAGAAGGAGGATTTTAAATTCTATTCTTGATTTAACAGGAAGCCAATGAAGAGAAGCCAGGATAGGAGAGATATGATCTCTCTTTTTAATTTTCATCAGAACTCTGGCTGCAGCATTTTGGATCAGCTGAAGGCTTTTAACTACAGTTTGTGGACTTCCTGATAGTAAAGAATTACAATAGTCCAGCCTTGAATTAACAAATGCATGGACTAGTTTCTCAGCATCACCCCTGGACAGGAGATTTCTAATTTTTGCAATATTCCTCAGATGAAAGAAGGAAATTCTAGAAACCTCTTTGATCTGGGATTTAAATGACAGGTCCTGATCAAAAATAACACCAAGATTTTTTACTTTATTATCTGAAATCAGTTTAATCCCATCCAAATGAAGTGACTGGCTAATCAGCTTCTTTTTCAGAGACTCTGGTCCAAAGACTATAACTTCTGTTTTGTCTGCATTCAGAAGCAGAAAGTTAAGAGTCATCCAGGTTTTTATGTCTTCAAGACATGCCTGTAATCTATGTAATGGGTTAGCTTCATCTGGATTATAGACAGATATAGCTGGGTATCATCAGCATAACAGTGGAAATTAATTCCATGCTGTCTAATAACTCTACCAATTGGGAGCATGTATAAAGTAAAGAGAATTGGTCCTAGCACTGATCCCTGTGGTACTCCACAGGTAACCTTTGAGCGTGTTGAAGATCTATCATTAACATAAACAAACTGAATTCGATCAGATAGATAAGATTTAAACCAGTCTAGTGCTGTTCCTTTAATTCCAACAAAATATTCAAGTCTTTCTAAAAGAATATTATGGTCAACTGGATCAAATGCAGCACTGAGATCCAACAGGACGAGCACAGATACAAGTCCATTATCTGAGGCCATGAGAATATCATTAGTGACTTTCACCAGAGCTGTTTCAGTGCTATGATGAGCTCTAAAGCCAGACTGAAACTCTTCAAAAAGTTCATTATGGTGTAAGTGGTTGCAAACTTGTTTGGCAACTACTTTCTCAAGAATTTTGGATAAGAAAGGAAGATTGGATATAGGTCTATAATTGACCAAGTCATCTGGGTCAAGAGACGGTTTCTTAAGCAGAGGTTTAATTACAGCAACCTTAAAAGCTTTAGGTACATATCCCTGTAACAGAGATAGATTAATCACATCTAAAATGGAGGAGGAGATCAAAGGGAATACCTCCTTAAATAACCTGGTTGGAACTGGATCTAACATACAAGTTGAAGGCTTAGATGAAGACAATAATTTTGCTAATTCAGAAAGTTCAACTGCATCAAAGCAGTCTAAACCCGGTTCAGATTCCATGACTACCTCAGGTACAATCGCGGATAGAGGAGTGCTTATGATCTTATTTTTAATAAGATCAATCTTATTTATAAAGAATCCCATAAAATCATTGCTGCTAAGAGCAGGTGGAATGGACGGTTCAACAGAGCTATGGCTCTGGGTGAGTTTGGCAACTGTATTAAAAAGAAATCTAGGATTATTCTTATTCTCCTCTATTAATGAGGAGAAGTATGCTGCTCTTGCTTTACAAAGGGTCCTCTTATACAGCAGTAAACCATTTTTCCAGACTAGGAAGGACTCCCGCAGGCCTGTGGAGCGATATTTTCTCTCCAGTTTCCTAGCATTTTGCTTCAAAGTACGCAGCTCTGCATTAAACCAAGGAGCAAGCTTTCTATTTTCAACGGTTTTCATTTTCAAGGGAGCTGCGTTGTCTAAGGCAGTACGCAGAGAACTAGCAACCCCATCAACAAAATCATCAACCTGTGAAGGGGAATAAGCTATGCTTTTGCACTCTGCAGCACTGCTCAGCGACACAGAGGAGAGAGAAAGTGAAGCAGATTCTTTAAAATTTATAACTGCACCATCTGAAAAAGATCTACTAAAATTGAACCTTCTTTTGGGGGAGGAGAACTCTGTTAAACTAATCCTGAAGGTTATTAGAAAGTGGTCAGAGAGGACAGGGTTGTGAGGAAATACTGTTATTTCTTCACATTCTATGCCGTATGTCAGCACAAGATCCAAAGTATGAAGATGAGAATGTGTGGGACTATTCACATTTTGAACAAAGCCAATAGTGTCTAAGATAGCATTAAAGGCTGCTCTTAAGCTATCGCCTTCAATGTCAGCATGGATGTTAAAATCTCCCACTATGATGACCCTGTCAGTATTTAATACCAAATCAGAAAGGAACTCTGAAAACTCATCTAAAAATTCAGAGTAAGGACCTGGCGGACGATACAAAGTTACAAAAAGAAGAGGTTTTCTTGCCTTGAAATTTGGATGAGGGAAATTAAGGGTTAAATGTTCAAAAGAGTTGTAGGTATTAACTGTTTTGGGAGTAATCAGTAAGTCAGACTGGAAGATTGTTGCTACTCCTCCTCCTCGCCCAGAACTTCTGGGTATGTGAAAATTTAAATAGCTTGAAGGAGTTGCCTCGTTTATGCTCACATAATCCTCTTGCTGCAGCCAGGTTTCTGTAAGGCAAAACAAGTCAATGTGATTATCACAAATCAAGTCATTAACTAGCAGACTTTTAGAGGAAAGAGATCTTATGTTAAACAGACCGCATTTAATTGTTTTAACTTTTTCCCCAATTGGAGTTATTTTGATTTTAATTAGATTATCATGATTTACTCCTTTGGGAATCTTTGCTAATTTATTAGATTTTGGTCGTGGGCAAGACACTGTCTGGATGGAGTAAAGAGTGGGTAACAGTAGAGAAGCTGCAGAGATGTGTGTTAAACTACAACTCTGCTTCCTGGTCTGCACCCTGGGTGGTCAGGGTTTTGGAGGACTAATAAATGTGGCCAGATTCCTAGAAAGAAGAGCTGCACCATCCAAAGTGGGATGGATGCCGTCTCTCCGAATCAGACCAGATGCCCTATAGCAGCAGCAGCTATAGGGCATCTGAAGCAGGAACCTCTGAAGAAAGGAAACGCAGGTTAGTGACCATGTAAATCTGCCAGAGGAAGATTATAAATGTGAGTCACTAACCTGGTTTAATGTTTTGTTTTTTTTTTTCATTTCATTTATTTTGAAACATGAAATGATTTAACAACATTTACATTGAATGCTTCATAAACATGCATCATGTTTCAAAAAGGAGTAGGATGAAGCATGAGCTTATTAGGCCACACCCCTCAGTCACATGTGTACGGAAAAGGATTAGGGCCACTGAAAAAAAAAGTAAACTGATTTTTAATTTTTTTTTCAGTTTAACATGGGAAAAAAGTCAGAATTCTGACTTTAATCTCAGAATTCTGACTTTTTTCTCAGAATTCTGAGATTAAAGTCAGAATTCTGACTTTTATCTCAGAATTCTGACTTTAATCTCAGAATTCTGACTTTAATCTCAGAATTCTGACTTTAATCTCAGAATTCTGACTTTTTTCTCAGAATTCTGAGATTAAAGTCAGAATTCTGACTTTTATCTCAGAATTCTGACTTTTTTCTCAGAATTCTGACTTTAATCTCAGAATTCTGAGATTAAAGTCAGAATTCTGACTTTTATCTCAGAATTCTGACTTTAATCTCAGAATTCTGACTGAATTCTGAAAATAAAAAAAGTAAGAATTCTGAGAAAAAAGTCAGAATTCTGAGATTAAAGTCAGAATTTTGAGATTAAAGTCAGAATACTGACTTTCTCCACATACTATACTGAAATAAAATAAAATAAAAATCAGTTAACTTTTTTTTTTTTCCAGTGGCCCTAATCCTCTTCCGTACATGTGTCATGGTGGTAAAGGACAATTATTTACAGTAAGACAAAAAGTATACAAAGTTTTTATATATTACTCTTTTTTGAATTCATCAAAAATACTTTTCTTAAATCCTTTTTTGAATTGCTGGATGCTTCTACATTGTTTAATGTTTTCAGGCAAGCTGTTCCAGAGCTTCACTCAGCTAATGATGAACTAAAGCTTCTTTCTGTTGTTCGAACAAACTTAGTTTTGAAATTTAATTTTCCTCTTAGATTATATATTTTCCATCTCTATCAGAAAACAATTGTTGTATGTGCGCAGAGTGTAAGTTATTTCTTGCTTTGTAAAGAATGTGAGCAGTTCTGAAATTAATCAAATCTACAAATTTGAAAATTCTTGATTCAAGGAATAAACAGTGAGTGTGATCTCTATAATGTTTGTTATTCGTATTGCTTCTTTTGCATAATAATCAATGGTTGAATGTTTGTTTTGTTAGTGTGACCCCAATAATAGGTTAGATAGGGCTGAAACAATGAGCAGTATAATGTGTGTAAAGCTTGTTTGGTTAGAAGCTGCCGCGCTTTATTTATAACAGCCAAACATCTGGCCAGCTGTGACCGGACCTGCTCTATATGTCCCTTCCAACTCATTTTATTATCTAATATAACACCTAAAAATGTAATTTCATCAACTAATTTTAACTCTACATCATCAATACTTAACTTTTTTTTTTTTATTTTTTTTTTATTTTTTTTTTTATTTATTTATTTTTTATTATTATTATTTTTATTATTTTTTTATATTTTTGATTTTTTTCTTGAATAAAAAAAAATAATATATATATATATATAAAAAATAATAAATAAATAAAAATATTTAAAAAAATAAATAAATAAAAAAAAATAAATAAAAAAATACTTAACTTTATTTCACTACTTTTTTTGATTTTTCCAAATATCATGAACTTTGTTTTTTTCTAATTTAATGATAGTTTATTTATATCACATTTCATTTATTTTACTAGATGCAAATACATTTCTATCATCTGCAAATGATACAATTTTCATGTTTAAGATGTTGTTCAAGTCATTTGCATACGTTAAAAAACAAAATCGTTCCCAGCACCGAGCCTTGCGGTACCCCACTCTTTATTTCTAGTAAGTCTGATCTAATTTAATTTAATTGCACGAATTGCCTTCTGTGATCCATATAGCTTTTAATCCATGATTACACTATGCCTCTAATTTCATATCGCTCCATTTTTTTGAGGAGTAAGTTATGTTTAATGGTGTCAAACGCTTTACTAAAATCCAAAAATACTCCATTTGCACATTTCTTATTATCCACATATTCTGTAATTTCTTCTACCAAATCAAGGACAGCTAATAGTCCCGTCTCTACCCGGAGAACGTGGTTTTCTACCGTTTTTTCTACGGTTTACACGATCAAAAGCCTTAGTAGCGTCTAACAATGGATCTAGAGTAGCAGCAGCTATAGGGCATCTGAGGCAGGAACCTCTGAAGAAAGGAAACGCAGGTTAGTGACCATGTAAATCTGCCAGAGGAAGATTATGAATGTGAGTCACTAACCTGGTTTAATAGTCCCATCTGTACCCGGAAAAAGTGGTTGAATAAAGACGGTGTGCTGCCAACAAGACACGGCAGGTGCAGCTCATAGAGTCCCGGATGCTGGAGCCTTGGAGGATGGAGAACCAGCAGGAGATCAGATCCGGACAGATGAAGGAAGGCTGGATAATCCAGGGGGTGAAGCCAAAGCCGGTTACAAGGAGGTGCTCAGGATTCAGAACCAAGAGACCAAAAGTCTGAAGAGGATTGGAAGTAACATCCAGGTCGGTGACAGGAAGTAGCTTAAAGTTCATTAAACAGGGAGAATCCAGCAGGAGTCCATAAACAGGTCAGGCAAACCAATCAGATGGGAGCAGGCAGGCTAGGTGGTTGAGAGGAAGAACAGGAAATCAGAAGCACTAAGTTAACGCTGGATACACTCTCCCCACTGGCTCAAGAGGCCCTGATTACTTGTTAGGTGGCTGGTTAAATAAAACCAGAAGCATGTGGATCAGATGAACAGTAACAAGAAGGAGTTAGGCAGGTGAATAAAATGAGTAGTTAAGGCAGTCATCAACGCCAAGACCATGACGGTTGGTATTTTCGCTGGCAGGTTTGCAGAAATAACCAAATGAGAAGAAGTTAAAATAACAAAACCAAGCAGTTTGAGATCCCGCCTCGCCTGCAGCTCACATTCATTAAACCTGCAGCTCGGTCTAAAAATATTAATTGGATTAATCGTGATTAATTGATTATTGAAATAATCCACAACTAATTTAGTAATCAGCGAGAGTGGTCATACTCGACTTTTTTTCCCCCTTTGCTTTCTCGAGATGATGACATAACTATCTTGTTATCACAGTTGAACCATTAATTGTTTTCTCAAGATAATAAGATAATTATCTTGAGTTATTGATTTCTTGAGATAACGAGATGATTAACCTGTATGAGTAATGAACGAGGCCAACAGCCCGTTATGCCTGCGGTAACCATAGTGTGCAGTCGGGGGTACCTCTTGTACGCAAATTTTACATTTTTCTAGGGATGCACGATATTGGGATTTTGGCCGATATCCGATATGCCGATATTTTAAAACTCATGTAGCCGATAACCGATATCGATACCGATGTTAAAGCTGGACAAAAATAAGTAGTCATTGAAAATAGCAGTTTTGTTATCAATTTCTGACACTTTGAAAAATAATATACTCAAATATATTTTCATATGCTGATATCAAATAGATTTTAAAAACGCGGTTTTTTCTTTCAAAATCTCGTGAAATTTCATCATTCTGTTACAAACTCTGGTGATATTTTGCAAATTCTTGTGAGATTTTGTTAGTAAAATAGATCGATACCGCGTCAATATTTCAACATATAAAAATATGGCAAAATATTGTGAATTTTGGGGGGATTTCGTAGCATAACGATGACATATAGCAATATTTCATTAGTAAAAGAGATTGATATGGTGTTTTTAAATGGCAATATATCAGCATATGAAGATATTGGGATATTTTAATGTATCAATATTTTTTCGCTCGTCTTTAGAAGTTTTTAAGTCTGTAAAAAAGAAGTTTTTGAGGAAGAAGAAGAAGTCGTATTATTATTTTTTTTTTAGATTTTAGAAACTCAGAAGCTGTTCAAATATCGGGTTAAATATCGGTGGGGGGGCCGATGTCCGATATTCAGTTTTAAGGCCGATACCGATAGGGGGCCGATTATATCGTGCATCCCTACATTTTTCAGTTTCTGATTTCTTTACATTGATTGTTAGGTAGTGGTGGATAATTGGATTGCGTGGGTTACCGTAGAAACAGCTCTGCTTTTTTAATGAAAAACTTTAATCTGGACTCATTTTGCGGGTTAATGCATCTTATACCTGTTACAGGCGTAACACCAGATGCTAATTGCTTATGAATAGGAAGTGGAAGCAAATCATCAAACTTATACATATAAATCCTCTCCTCTGTTGTGATATTGAAGGATGTAATCAGTTTTAACAAACACCAATCATCTCGTTGTGATGAGAAAACGGCTTTTGTTATGTTAAAATAATGAGAAAACCACAGTGTAAAAAGTATCTGAGGGACACGACCGCTCTGGGCTTCCGTAATCCAGAACTCCTCAAGAGGAAAAGTTTAACTTTGTTTAATTTAGTAAAAGTATTCTTTAAAAACCTTTTGCTATCCAATTATTAATCGAATAATTGAAAATATAACCGAAAGATTAATTGATTTAATTAATTTGCAAAATTATCATTAGTTGCAGCCCTACCTGCAGCACCTCTTTACTTCCATCCACTGTGATCATGAGGACCGAAACAAAAAATGGCTCCAACACCTTACTTATGTAAAGATCCAGACAGAAGACCCAAATTTTCAGCCAGAACAGAGGATAAGGACTCAAACAGTTGATTAAAAACTCAGGACTTCAGGAGCACATCCACCAATGAGCAGGGATAACATATCAGAGTCCTGCTCTGTTCAAGCTTTGTTGCCTTAAAGTGTCTCAAAACTATATTTTTTTTTTTCTGAATATCGGACATCGGCCACCCCACCAATATTTAACCCGATATTTGATCAGTTTCTGAGTTTCTAAATTCTAAAAAAAAATAAAAAATACTACTTCTTCTTCATCCTCAAAAACTTCTTTTTTACAGACTTAAAAATTTCTAAAGACGAGGGGAAAAATATTGATACATTAAAATATCCCAATATCTTCATATGCTGATATATTGCCATTTAAAAACCCCATATCAATCTCTTTTACTAATGAAATATTGCTATATGTCATCGTTATGCTATGAAATCCCAAATACAAAACCTGCAACACAAATACAAATGCTGCAACACACATACAAAACCTGCAACACAAATAAAAAAGCTGCAACACAAATACAAAACCTCCAACACAAATACAAAAGCTGCAACACAAATACCAAACCTGCAACACAAATACAAAACCTCCAACACAAATACCAAACCTGCAACACAAATACAAAACCTCCAACATAAATACAAAAGCTGCAACACAAATACCAAACCTGCAACACAAATACAAAACCTCCAACACAAATACCAAACCTGCAACACAAATACAAAACCTCCAACACAAATACCAAACCTGCAACACAAATACAAAACCTCCAACACAAATACAAAACCTGCAACACAAATAAAAAAGCTGCAACACAAATACAAAAGCTGCAACACAAATACCAAACCTGCAACACAAATACAAAACCTCCAACACAAATACCAAACCTCCAACACAAATACCAAACCTCCAACACAAATACAAAACCTCCAACACAAATACCAAACCTGCAACACAAATACAAAAGCTGCAACACAAATACAAAACCTCCAACACAAATACAAAACCTCTAACACAAATACAAAACCTGCAACACAAATACAAAACCTGCAACACAAATACAAAACCTGCAACACAAATACAAAAGCTGCAACACAAATACAAAACCTGCAACACAAATACAAAACCTGCAACACAAATACAAAACCTCCAACACAAATACAAAACCTGCAACACAAATACAAAACCTGCAACACAAATACAAAAGCTGCAACACAAATACAAAACCTGCAACACAAATACAAAACCTGCAACACAAATACAAAACCTGCAACACAAATACAAAACCTCCAACACAAATACAAAACCTGCAACACAAATACAAAACCTGCAACACAAATACAAAACCTCCAACACAAATACAAAACCTGCAACACAAATACAAAACCTGCAACACAAATACAAAAGCTGCAACACAAATACCAAACCTCCAACACAAATACAAAACCTCCAACACAAATACAAAACCTGCAACACAAATACAAAACCTGCAACACAAATACAAAACCTCCAACACAAATACAAAACCTGCAACACAAATACAAAAGCTGCAACACAAATACAAAAGCTGCAACACAAATACAAAAGCTGCAACACAAATACAAAACCTCCAACACAAATACAAAACCTGCAACACAAATACAAAACCTCCAACACAAATACAAAACCTCCAACACAAATACAAAACCTGCAACACAAATACAAAACCTGCAACACAAATACAAAAGCTGCAACACAAATACAAAACCTGCAACACAAATACAAAACCTGCAACACAAATACAAAAGCTGCAACACAAATACAAAAGCTGCAACACAAATACAAAAGCTGCAACACAAATACAAAACCTGCAACACAAATACAAAACCTGCAACACAAATACAAAAACTGCAACACAAATACAAAACCTCCAACACAAATATAAAAGCTGCAACACAAATACAAAACCTGCAACACAAATACAAAACCTGCAACACAAATACAAAACCTGCAACACAAATACAAAAGCTGCAACACAAATACAAAACCTGCAACACAAATACAAAAGCTGCAACACAAATACAAAACCTCCAACACAAATATAAAAGCTGCAACACAAATACAAAAGCTGCAACACAAATACAAAACCTCCAACACAAATACAAAACCTGCAACACAAATACAAAACCTCCAACACAAATACAAAACCTCCAACACAAATATAAAAGCTGCAACACAAATACAAAAGCTGCAACACAAATACAAAACCTCCAACACAAATACAAAAGCTGCAACACAAATACAAAACCTCCAACACAAATATAAAAGCTGCAACACAAATACAAAAGCTGCAACACAAATACAAAACCTCCAACACAAATACAAAACCTCCAACACAAATATAAAAGCTGCAACACAAATACAAAAGCTGCAACACAAATACAAAACCTGCAACACAAATACAAAAGCTGCAACACAAATACAAAACCTCCAACACAAATATAAAAGCTGCAACACAAATACAAAAGCTGCAACACAAATACAAAACCTCCAACACAAATATAAAAGCTGCAACACAAATACAAAAGCTGCAACACAAATACAAAACCTCCAACACAAATATAAAAGCTGCAACACAAATACAAAACCTGCAACACAAATACAAAACCTCCAACACAAATACAAAACCTCCAACACAAATACAAAACCTGCAACACAAATACAAAACCTGCAACACAAATACAAAAGCTGCAACACAAATACAAAACCTCCAACACAAATATAAAAGCTGCAACACAAATACAAAACCTCCAACACAAATACAAAACCTCCAACACAAATACAAAACCTGCAACACAAATACAAAACCTGCAACACAAATACAAAAGCTGCAACACAAATACAAAACCTGCAACACAAATACAAAAGCTGCAACACAAATACAAAACCTCCAACACAAATATAAAAGCCACAACAGAAAAATGAAAACCACAACGGAATGGCCTCAAAGAAGATATAAAACTACAACAATAGTTAGGCACCCGCTGGTCGTCTTACACATAGACATTACATACGTAGACCCCTTATTGGACACTGGCCAACGTGCCTTGAGGACGCCCATCTCGGATCAAACCACAGTTCAGACAGCTGCAGTCAGAATGAATAGGAGGCTCCTTAGATCTCATTTTATTCACATGAAAGATGAGCCAGAGATAATATAACAATAATCTATTACATGTCACAACCTTTAAAAGACCAAAAGTAAATTCTAAAATGACCTTTAAGTTAGATTACACATATTCAGATTAAAAAACTATTTAAACTGAACTCAAACTGGATGAAATACATGCAAAGTTATATATTTTGCAATTGAATATTAATATGATAAACACAAAGTTAGTGTTAATATATTATAAGATTATGTTTGACAAATATATGTTTATAAAGTATATTATAAATAAAATATTCAGTGTTTTTAAAGATAGCTCTTTGATAATGAGTATTATGAGCTATGGAGGAAATTTAGTTGTATTGTGATTTACAAAAGAGAGTAAAGTTGTTATTTTGTTTTTAAATTCATTTTATGTTAACTTTTATGTTTTTATGTATTTGTGTTGCAGCTTTTATATTTGTGTTGCAGCTTTTGTATTTGTGTTGCGGCTTTTGTAATCGTGTTGCGGCTTTTGTCTTTATGTTGCAGCTTTTGTATTTACGTTTCAGCTTTTGTATTAGTGTTGCGGCTTTTGTATTTGTGTTGCAGCTTTTGTGTTTATGTTTCAGCTTTTGTATTAGTGTTGATACCTCTGGGCCACCGTAGGTGAGTGGTGGCCTGGTGGATAGAGCAATGCTCTTGTGCTCTGAGAAGGATGCAAGTACACGGTTCGATCCCCACTGCCTCCACTCTGGGTCCCTGAGCAAGACCCTTAACCCTATTCTGCTGTCCAGGCGCTGTACAATGGCAGCCCTCTGCTCCCCAAGGGGAGGGGTTAAATGCACAGAAATAATTTCTCCTTTGTGACACTAATAAAGTTCAATTATAAAATGATCTGCAGTAGAAACTGACACACCCTTTGCCAGCTGAAGCCCAGAGCATCACAGAGCCTCCTCCATGTTTCACAGTAGGCACAACCTTTTTATTTATATTCTTTTGTCTGTGAAAATAGACCTTTGCACAAATTTCCATTTTGTTTTCCCAGAAATGTTTTTGTTTGTCAAAAGGTAGTTTAGCAAATTCCAGTTTGGCTTTTTTAGGATTTGTTTACAACAATGGTGTTATGTTCACTTTGGCTTCATTTACGTCCTTTTACTCACATGATTTAATATTGGATATATATATATATTTTTTTTTATTTAAATGTTTTTATATATATTTATAATAGATTTTTATGGCTTTGTATGTGTGTTATGATAGATTTTTTTGTCAATTCCAGCTTTTATAAAATGAATGTTTCAGAAATGAACCAATGACTATGTGACTGACTCAGAAGATTAAACACTGCAGCTTTTAATCATTTTAGGAAGAAGAAGAAGAATCTCTCTCACAATAGGCAATCTTAAAATAGTGTCAGTGGGCTCCTCTTTACCAAATATAGGTTATCCAAACACTCCAGCTCTCTCCCTTTCTCCCCGGGTTGTACCATTGCAGGCAGAGATTCAACGTCTACATGTGCGATGTGAGCTGGAGATGAATACTTCATCTCTGACCCATTTTACTGGCGATATCTGAGGCTCGGTGATCGCTCCTGGTACAGTCTCTCTCCCCATCTCCTCTAGCCCGGATTCTGCGCTCCTCTCCTCTCCACTCCTCTCTGCTCCTCTCCTTTACTCTTCCTCTCTCCATCTCTCCGTCCGAAGGCAGAGAGGAGGGAGGAATAGAGCGAGCTTCTGCTGTGGAAAAAGGGACGGAAACGGAAAAAGTAAGTAGCTCCAGAGGGATAGTAAATGGAAATGTTGTCGCTCTGTCTGATAAGGCTCAGTTGTTCTTTGTGTTTAGATCTGCTATAGTCAGTAAACTTAGTGCCTTAGACTGACGTCATGGGAAACTATGGTCTGCAAACATTCAAACTATTTGAAAAGATCACAGATGTGGGTTTGTTTAAGCTTAAGAAAGGATGCACTGAACTATCAAACCATTTTGGAATCATATTATTATCCGAAAGTTTTCATGCTCCAAGGTTCACAAATAAAAAAATACAACAAAAATATTAACAAAAATCATTAACTTCGAAACCGCTCCATTGAAAAGTCATGTCACTAGTGAATAGACTATCAGTGTAACACTGTTCATTCAGGCAGAAATCAAAGTTATGGTCATAAAAATGTTGAACAACTGCAAGTCAAAAATGCGGTTATATGTCAACACTAACAAGACGGTTTAAGAAATCCTTAATTGGAACCCGAAATGATCACGGTGTCTTTGGAGGAGCTGCAGAGAGCCACCCATTAGCTGACAGGACACAAATTATTTAAACAGATCTGATCAAACAACACAAGATGCTGCTGGTTGGGTTTACTAGGAAAATTGTTACTAAAGTAGAAGCCATTAAGAAATACCTCACTTTCCTTGATGGGTCCTTGGTTGGTCCTTGGCTGGTCCTTGGCTGGTCCTTGGCTAGTCCTTGGCTGGACCTTGGCTAGTCCTTCACTAGTCCTTGGCTGGACCTTGGCTGGTCCTTGGCTGGACCTTGGCTGGCCCTTGGCTGGCCCTTGGCTGGTCCTTGGCTGGTCCTTGGCTAGTCCTTGGCTGGTCCTTGGCTAGTCCTTGGCTGGTCCTTGGCTGGTCCTTGGCTGGCCCTTGGCCGGTCCTTGGCCGATCCTTGGCTGATCCTTGGCTGGCCCTTGGCTGGTCCTTGGCTGGCCCTTGGCTGGTTCCTGGCTGGTCCTTGGCTGGTCCTTGGCTGGTTCCTGGCTGGTTCTTGGCTGGTCCTTGGCTGGTCCTTCGCTAGTCCTTGGCTGGTCCTTGGCTTGTCATTGGCTGGTCCTTGGCTGGTCCTTCGCTAGTCCTTGGCTGGTCCTTGGCTTGTCATTGGCTGGTCCTTGGCTGGTCCTTCGCTAGTCCTTAGCTGGCCCTTGGCTGGTCCTTGGCTAGCCCTTGGCTGGTCCTTCGCTAGTCCTAGACTGGTCCTTGGCTGGTCCTTGGCTGGCCCTTGGCTGGTCCTTGGCTAGTCCTTGGCTGGTCTTTGGTTAGTCCTTCGCTATTCCTTGGCTGGTCCTTGGCTGGTCCTTGGCTGGCCCTTGGCCGATCCTTGGCTGGTCCTTGGCTGGCCCTTGGCTGGTCCTTGGCTGATCCTTGGCTGGTCTTTGGCTGGTCCTTGGCTGGTCCTTGGCTAGTCCTTGGCTGGTCCCTTAAAATTCCTTTTTAAGCATCATAACTTTGTACTAAAATATTCTTTCTGTCTAAAGAGAAGCGCCATCTCCTGGTCAGACTCTGTAATTTGGTGCAAGGGTGGAGTCAGAGTAAACAAAATGCACACCCAGGAAAAGGCCAGTGGCTGGAAGTTAAAGGGGATTTGGCTGGGAGTCGCAGGGAAGTGGGCGGCCATTTTGGCCGGCTGCTAATGTAGTACTTCTCATCATTCTCCCCACAGTGAAACATGGTGGTGGCAGCATCATGATGTAGGAATGTGTTGTCCCAGAAACTGGTAAAAGTTTATTTTAGTGATGAAGTTAAAACAGGGTGAATGCTGGAAGAAAATCTTCCTGTAGGATGTTGGAAGAATGGGCCAAAATCCCACCTGATGAATGCATGTGACTCATTTCTCCGTACCGGAGGCGTGCAGGAGTGCATGGGCCGCTCCTAAAGACCTTCTCTGAGTCTGCTGTGGCAGCAGCCATCTTCTATGGAGCTGTCTGTTGAAGCAGCGGCTCATCTGTAGCTGAGAGGAAGCGGCTGGATCAGCTGATCAGGAAGAACAGCTCTGTGATTGGATGCCCTATGGACTCAGAGCAGGAGGTGGGAAACAGACGGATTCTCACTAAATGAACATCTCCCCCCCATGCTGGTTCAGCTGGTGCTGAACTGGACAGCTCCTTCAGTGACAGACTGCTGCACCTTAAACGCACCAGGGAGCGTTATCACAGATCCTTACATGTCATTCTGCACATCTTTGATGTCTAAAATTTCCACAGCTGGATATTGGTTATTTATTCACCAGGTTTTAGATTGTTAAAACACTTTACATTGTTTTATTTTATTTTATTGTTTATCTTTTAAATCTTCACTATTATGTTATTCTTATATATTTTTCAAAAGTACATATTTGTTTGACCTTTTTTTCTATAATCTTTTTGCTGCTGTATCACCAGAATTACCCCATTGTGGGACAATAGAGGAATTTTCTATTCTATTCTATTTTATTCTATTCTATTCTATTCTAAATTCAACTAAGCGTGTAAATAAATTGAAAATAAACAAGGCAAATATTACACAATGTGACAATATTTTAAGATTGTCTGAGGTATTTTTCTAGCTCTGGTTTAAAAAAGGTTTACTTTGTATTATTTTTTTTTATCATAGTTTCCATAAAGTTGGAAGAGCCTGGGTTTAACTGATATAAAGCTTTAGTTCCATAAGTTTAAAGCGGATTGAATGGTCTGTGCTGCCTGTCATAGCTGACTAGCTCCTTAGGCTTCTGCCCATCGCATGAAATGATGATTGATGATGATGGATCTATTGTTGCATTCATCCTGACAGTGAGGACTAAGAATAAAACCACCTTCAAGCCTGATAACAAAGGTCACTTACTCTATATTCACGCCACATGCCTGCCTCTAATGGACCGAGGTTCTAGAAGAGCGTCAACGTGATAGAAGAAGAATGACATTTCTGTTGCACTCCTTCATCAATGACCATCGTCTTCCCCCACAAGTAGTTTAACTTATTTCCACAGACCTATGAGCTTTATTTTGATTATAAAAGTATTTAAAGCTTTTATATAATTAGATGCATAGATGTTAGTGTACAGGAAAAAGTGTGGGTGATATATCATAACGTTTAGCTGAGTTTAACAACACTACTAGGCTTTTAGGGAAAAAATAAAGAGAGAGAGAGCACTTCACTTCTACTTTTACATTTCTACACTGAGTCACCATTCATTTGAACATTTTAGTTTTCGGTACTTTTACCGCTCCAGAACTCATCCTGAAACCTCAGACCTAGTTAGAGGCCGCTGATGCAAACATGTAGGTAGATTTAAAAAAAGCAAAGGCGACAGTTCTTTTACGTACCTTTTTTTATGCCGTATTACCTGTTTTTAACATTCGACTCTAATGAACTGCTATTCTTTCATCAAACATCTTCTAAAAGGGTTTTTTTCCCTCGTTCCATGCATGTCTGAGTTATTCTCATGAATCTTGCTGAAATGAACAGCAGACCCTCCCTGTCCTAAAGAATAAACAGTCAGGCAATATACAGCCACTCCCTCCAGGAAGCGCCCATTCAGAATTTCCTTACTTTCCTTAATGGCTCCTTGGTTGGTCCTTGGCTGGTCCTTGGCTGGCCCTTGGCTGGTCCTTGGTTGGTCTTTGGCTTGTCCTTGGCTGGTCCTTGGCTGGTCCTTGGCCGGTCCTTGGCTGGTCCTTGGCCGGTCCTTGGCTGGTCCTTGGCTGGCCCTTGGCTGGTCCTTGGTTGTTCCTTGGTTGGTCCTTGGCTGGTCCTTGGCTGGTCCTTGGCCGGTCCTTGGCTGGTCCTTGGTTGGTCCTTGGCTGGCCCTTGGCTGGCCCTTGGCTGGTCCTTGGTTGGTCCTTGGCTGGTCCTTGGCTGGCCCTTGGTTGGTCCTTGGTTGGTCCTTGGCTGGTCCTTGGTTGTTCCTTGGTTGGTCCTTGGCTGGTCCTTGGCTGCCCCTTGGCTGGTCCTTGGCTGGTCCTTGGTTGGTCCTTGGCTGGCCCTTGGCTGGCCCTTGGCTGGTCCTTGGTTGGTCCTTGGCTGGCCCTTGGTTGGTCCTTGGTTGGTCCTTGGCTGGTCCTTGGTTGGTCCTTGGCTGGCCCTTGGTTGGTCCTTGGTTGGTCCTTGGCTGGCCCTTGGCTGGTCCTTGGCTGGTCCTTGGCTGGCCCTTGGTTGGTCCTTGGCTGGCCCTTGGTTGGTCCTTGGCTGGTCCTTGGTTGGTCCTTGGCTGGCCCTTGGCTGGTCCTTGGTTGGTCCTTGGCTGGCCCTTGGCTGGTCCTTGGTTGGTCCTTGGCTGGTCCTTGGCTGGTCCTTGGTTGGTCCTTGGCTGGTCCTTGGCTGGTCCTTGGCTGGTCCTTGGTTGGTCCTTGGCTGATCCTTGGTTGGTCCTTGGCTAGTCCTTGGCTGGTCCTTGGCTGGTCTTCTTCAGTTCTTTTTTAAACATCATTCTTTGTACTAAAATATTCTTTCTGTGATGATTTGTGGGCATTAAGATCTAAAGACATTTTTTTAATATTTATTGGCTTTTGTTTTTTTTTTCTTGTAAAGAGCTTTGAATTTTCCATGGACTTTAAACAGTAATTCCTTGACTTTCCTTTGACCGTGGCTGATGCTCTTTTTTGTCTTATGATGCATAAACCATCTAAATGTAAAAAAATAAAATCTACATCTTATTTAAAGGAAGCTGCTGTATTTGTCCTTTTTGTAAAATCTTGTATGTTTTGTCTCCTTTAAACAGCAGGGCTACCATCCCTGTTGACATCTAAAGGCAAACAGATCTCAGAAAAATAAAAATATAAGGATTAAAGAGAATATAGACTTTTAGTTTTAGTGCTGAGGTTGTATATATCTATATATGCAAACGTTTAATAGAAAAGGTAACAGAATTGTCTGATTTCTTTCCTTTATAAGAAAAAGCAATGAAATATCTGTCATGATGGGTCTCTAGTGTATAAACCCACATGCAGAACACCACAGAAACGGGGTAAAAGGTTAACAGTTTATTAAAGATGCACATACAGAAAAAACAAGAGCTGATTCTGGTACAGGTCCGGGACAGCAGTCACTGAGAATCTGCAGAGATGGATTGTTTGGTTAGCCAGGCAGCGGAGAGGACTGGTTGATGTTTGATTCAGGTTTGTACCTTGATGAGGTTCAGGGAGATCACTGGAGAGGGGGAACCAATTGGGTCCAGAGACAGTGGGTTCAGCAGAGAGCTCAGCAGCAGCAGCGTCTAGCTTCAGACTATTGAGTTTCAGACCTTGAATGAAGTCCAAGCTCTCCCATGAGAGCTGATTGGGGAATCCAGACTGATTGTCTTCAGGTTTGGCTTCCTAGGGCAGGCAGGCAGGTTTCCAAGCTAGCTCCTCCAGAGCTACAGGTCTTAGTCAGACTTTCCAAAGCTGGTCAACACTCCGGCGAAGAAGTCAGGTCTGGCTGCTGCTTATGTAGGAGGTCTCCTGATGGGCTGATGATCCACAGGTGTGCAGGAGGCTCCAGCCCAGGAGACCCACAGCGCTCTCTGCTGGAGACAGGTGGCAGATCTCCAGATCCCAACAATATCCCCACTAAAGCTTTTCTGTTATAGCATATTGATTATTTTTAATTATATTACATTTATTTGCTTTTAAACTAAAGGAAAAATATAGAAGAAACAATGACTAAATTCAGTTTGGAAGGTCAAATAATTTTCTTTGGCAATTGGATTAGGGCCAGGCTACAGATTTAGTTTTCTTCTATTTCGAGAATAAAGTCCTAAAATTTTGAGAAATTTTATAACAACTCTTCCAAGAAGCCCTTTCTTCCCTAAAATGAGGAATGTGGAGCATCATGTGAAGTTCTACTTTAGCATCGGTTTGACAAATCAGGAAATCTTTCAGCAGCAGCATCAAACTGGGCAGGATGTCAAAGTGGACTCTGGTTGCTGATTGGTGGAGCTGGTCGGATGTCATCTGCTGGGCGGAGCTCCAAGCTTTCTTTCTGAAACAGTTGTTGAATGATGAATTTATTCTCGTAATGTTACGACTTTATTCTCAAAATAAAAATCCCCAACCTGACCCTTATACTCCATTACGGAAGAGGATTAGGGCCACTGAAAAAAAAAAAAGTTTAAGATTTATTTCAGTTTAACATGGGAAAAAGTCAGAATTCTGACTTTTTTCTCAAACTTCTGACTTTAATCTCAGAATTCTGACTGAATTCCGACAATAAAAAAAGTCAGAATTCTGAGAATTAAAGTCATAATTCTGCGAAAAAAGTCAGAATTCTGACTTTTTTCTCAAAATTCTGACTTTAATCTCAGAATTCTGACTGAATTCCAACAATAAAAAAAGTCAGAATTCTGAGAATTAAAGTCATAATTCTGCGAAAAAAGTCAGAATTCTGACTTTTTTCTCAAAATTCTGACTTTAATCTCAGAATTCTGACTGAATTCCAACAATAAAAAAAGTCAGAATTCTGAGAATTAAAGTCAGAATTCTGAGAAAAAAGTCAAAATTCTAATTTTTATCCCATACTATACTGAAATAAAATAAAAAAAATCAGTTAACTTTTTTTTCAGTGGCCCTAATCTTCTTCCGTACTCCATAGTAAAATGGTGTTGTAATGTTTTTTTTATGTGGTAAACGTTTACATTTATCCTCCACCCATAAATGACTGATATTTATGAAGGGAAAAACATGAATCTTCAGAAAAACCTTCTGAAGATCAACAGTTTGCTGCAGAACATTTTGGACAAGTCAACAAAATAGTGCTTAAGTGTGGTCTACTCAAATGGGATTAACAGCTGTGAGGCATGAGCATCATGGTAGGGGATTGTTATATTTCAATAACAGGAGGATGAATGGCGACATGTTTTGCACAATTCTATTTAAAATGTTAATATAACACCAGCTGGACTTTTAGAACCCAAGTATTTAGTGACAGACTGACAAACTAAGGACTTAGACTTGGACGACTTTTATTCAAAGTTTTCTATCTAAGGAAAACCAGCTGATTGCATCGACTCATTGACTCTTCAGCAATCCCTCACACTAAGCATGCTTGTAGCGACAGTGGAGAGGAAAAACTCCCTTTGAACAGGAAGAAACCTCCAGCAGAACCAGGCTCAGTGTGAGCGGCCATCTGCTGAGGCCCACTGGGGTTCAAGGAGACAGAAGCAGACATAGAAAAAGAAGCATAGATACAAAAGGCAACTGTCAACCAGCTCCACAGGCGGCCCCGTCCAGGAAACACACAGCCAGGCAGACGAGCTCCGAGCCAGCTCCCATGTCAGAGGATGAAGAGAGCACATCCAGTTAGTCACAGTCAGAGAAACAGGACTACACTGGAAAACAGGCCAAGCTCCAACATCAGAAAGATGTTACGGGCTCGGGACACGCAGCGCTGGGATGAAATGTCTTTAATGGAGGGAAGAGGAGCCCCCATGATCCTCTCTGCTGTTCTCACCTTCTTCCAGTCTAAGGTGCTGCAGCCTCCACACCTGTGCCCTGGACTTCTGTGCCCAGACTGGCTTAATTACTCATTTTATTCTCCTGTCTAACTTGCCCAGTTTCTCATTACTGCTCATCTGATCCACCTGCTTCTACCCCATTCAAGCTACCTGCTTCCAGCCATCAGGGCCAGATTATTTCTCTCCAGCCAGTGGTGGAAGGGTTCTTAGCATATGTGAGTGTTTCTGATTACCTAATCCTGACCTGTTCTTCCTCTCAACCTGCCTCTCTGAGCCTGACTGTTCCTGTTCTGATCTGTTTGCCTGACCTGGCTTCAGACTCCTGCTTCTTCGCCGGGGTTACTGGGAAACTCTGGGCGGCGCCTGCTGGATCTTGTTGGCAGCCCACCTGCTGGATCCTACCTCGTTCTCTAGTGATGGACTGAACTTTTAAACCAGGTTATTGACTGAGGTTCATAGTCTTCGTCTGTCAGGTTAACCTGGTCACTAACCTGTGTTTCATTTCTGCAGTTTCCTGCCTCAGTTTGCTGCCACTCCGATCCGCCAGTTTTTAATAAACGCTTTTTGAGAAATCCCGCTGTCTGTCTTGCCTGAATATTGGGTCCTCTGTTTTTAACCGTGAAAATTCAGCATTTTCTGTTGGAAAGGAAGCATGATGTTAGCCATCCTACTGTCATTTATCTTGGTCCTAAAACAGAAATGAGGTTTGAATGTATGTTATAAAGAACCAAAGTATCTGTTACTGTTTGTAAGATGTTAACAAACTTGTTTTTGAATATTTAAGACACAGCTTAATGAAATCCCTAATGGCAGGTTTATGATTTTACAGGTATAGAAGAAGCAAATGATCATGCCCTCCCTGTGCAGGACTGAACCCTAAAGGTAAACAGCTTAGCTTTCTCTCTTTTCCAACAACTTTGCTTCCTCTCCTCCTCCTCCTCCTCCATTGATTCAACCTGTATTGATTAACTTTGTGCACACATTCATGAACACCCAACCAATTACTATGCATAGGGAGTTGCAGTTTGGGGTGATACACCATTAACAGCCTCATTGGAACATTATCCTGCTCA
Organism: Cyprinodon diabolis; assembly: GCA_030533445.1. NCBI lineage: Eukaryota > Metazoa > Chordata > Actinopteri > Cyprinodontiformes > Cyprinodontidae > Cyprinodon > Cyprinodon diabolis. Next base: position 824,578 of record CM060081.1, read on the forward strand.
TTTGCTCCAGGGATGGAGCTTCCTGTCAAACTTTGAGAGAAGTTTAAAGGCAATGCTGTGTCTGTCTGTTTTTATAACTTTGAACAATGTTTTTATTTGTTTATTTGACAGCTGGTGACAGAATGTCACCTTTTCTGCAGACAGAAAACGATACAGCAGGCATTTCTTGACCACTAACTATTCTACGGTAGACTGGTTATCAGGGTTGGGAATCGCTTGAATTGAAGCTAGATCAATTCTGATCCCTCGTTTCGATTTCAGTTACTGCCGTATAAGAGCAGTAACTTATTATTTTATTCAGCTGACTGAAAGTACTACGGAGTTGGAGGAGAAAGCAGGATAATGGAGGTTTTCTTAAGGAACGTATCATTAAGGAATTTCATCCTAAGATTCCTTCACTGCAGCTAATTTCAACTCAGCAATGTCAGGATTTGGTGTTGGTTTGAGGACCCAAATGCAGAGGCCAGTAGGCAGAGGTGAATTTAAGTGGGTTTAATGATGTTCACAGGAACTGAGGCAGAAATCAAAATCCAACAGAAAACAACAAACGCACCAGAACCAAGGAGACATCAGGGGTAAACCAAAAACTCTAGGAGCCAGGGAGAGACGAGGAAAGCAGACAGACGTTAGACGAGGATCCAACAAACAGGAACTGAAGAGGGAGGCTTTTAAAGGGGACAGAGACAAAGAGAGGGCTAACGAGGGGATTGGAAACAGGTGAGGGCAGAACAGAAAACAGAGCAAGGGAAAGAGGACACAAGAGGGCAGCAGAGGACAACAAATGGAAAACCAAGAAAAACAGGAACTAACAAACCAAGACTTTGACAATCAAGATGTGAACGAGATATTTCTTTTGAGGACAGAGGAAAGATGAGATTTATGTGCTTTTCATTATATGGATCAAAACCAGCGTTTTCGCCATATAATTGATCATGGTGCACCGCCATAGGAAACAATGGCCGCCACATCTTCAGAGGAATCCACAAATAAATAAAAGCTACAGTAAAGCATAATGAAGCAGAATAGTTAGAATTAGGTTTATTTTGGAAAACCAGCGATACTGCCTGCTGTCTGTCTTGTAATCTAGAGATAAGTGAGAATGTCTTAAATTGAGTGTATTTACCCTTAATTTGAGTAGGTAAATGAGATAGTTTGCCAATAGAATTGGTATTTTTACTCTTAAGATAAGATAATTAGATAATATGCACTTGAAACAAGACAATGCAATTTTTTGAATTTTTACGGAAAGACAATGCAATTGTGTTTTCTTATTTTAAATCTAAATTGTCTTGTTCCATTGGCAAAATGTCTCTTTTATCTCCTCAATCCAAGAACAAATACACTTATTTTAAGAAAAAATTACTTAGCTAGACTTTGTTTTTTTCCAGTGTAGGTGCTTAGCATAGGAAGCTAACTGATGGCTACGGTGATGCACTTGATAGTCAGCAAGAACTAGAGACAACAGAGCAACTTTGTCACTATATTAGGTAGGGGTGGGTATTGCAAAGAAGTCATGATGCGATTCTATCACGATGCATCACGATACTTGAAATATTGCGATGCATCGCGATGCGTTGCGATATTTTCACTGAACACTGTAAGAAAAAGATACAGCCCTTACCAGTGGCTGACTGGCTGGGTGTGATCTAGATCGTGTCTTCAATTGATACATGACTGAAAGCAACTGAAATCATACATAGCTGCATTTACAGAAACGACTTTTGGAGGTGTTGCCATGGAAACAAATACTGGAGAGAAATATTACTATTACTGGCGTGGACACACTGACAAAAAGATCTTAGGATTCATCAAACTTAAAATAACAAAATAAGGATAATCAGTGCCCATCCGCAGCGACATCTGCTGGCCTGGAAGTTGTATTCCATTTGGTTTGGCTGATGTGCGTCAACCGTTCATGTATTTTATTAGTTCATTTATTTTTTTTTTTATAATCGATTCTTGCCTTCAAGAATCGATGCAGTAGATCACAAAAATTAGAATCGCGATGCATCATCATGACGATTATTTTGCACACCCTTAAGGTATAAGGAGATTTTTCAGAACCTTTTTCATAAAAAAAAGGTAGAACTTCATGTTAAAGCAGCAGTTCTTCTACCGTTACTGTCTGATTGGATAAAACACAACAATTGGTCGCTTTCATTGAGGTTCAGCTTCTAACCCCCAGATTCCACGTCCTCCGCTCCGCCCCGTCTGTCATGTTAACCAATGAGAACTGTTCCACATCCACCACTACGCTTCGGCACGTCACTGTCCACCTACGTCTTCTCCGTCCGACGGCATCTAAATACGGAGCCGAGCTATTTTTTGCTCCGCTCCACTCCGGACAGCTCAAGATCCACAAATCCAATCGCACCAAACAGAAAGAATGATTTTGGGGTAAGGGGGGTCTACTGAGCAGGGCGGGTCATGAAGCTGGCTGCTCAGTGCTGATTGACAAAATAAGCTTAATGATTTGACTGACAGTGGAGAGATTTTCCTCATGAGACTCAGACAAGAAAGGAATCAGCGCCTCAATCCATAGCAGATCTCTTATCAGTGGATCTACCTCCCAGACCAATCAGGTTTCCTAGTTCCACCCAGACCTAGAACCATACATGGAGAAGCAGCATCTATGCTCCACAGATCTGGAACAAACTCCCAGCAGACTGGAAAGGAGCTGAAAGTCTGAGTTCTTTGGAGTCAGAGTTTGTTTAGAGCTGATGGTGTCATGTTGGGTTCTAGGCGTCTAACCCACATGCAGTAATCACTCTTTGTTACAGTTAGAGTTGATCCAGAAAACTTGCAGTTTATAGAAGACGAGGATAAACACCTGCTCAGAGAGGATTCTGATCGGCAGGGGGGGAACCTTGTGGGTCCAGAGGCTAGTCGGCAGGCAGAGGGCTGAGGGCAGAGGCAGAGACTGAGACGGAGTGCAGGCAGGCAGATTCCAGACAGAGATTTCTTTCTCCAGGATTCCAGGTTTCCAGATAAGTCAGGATCAATACTGGCAAACACTCTGGCAGGGAAGTGTCAGCCTCCTTCTCCTTAAATAGGTCCTCTGATAAGCAGACAGGAAACAGGTGTGTAGAAGTACGCTCATGCCCTCAGGAGAAGATCTCAGGCGCCCTCTGGTGGAGAAAGTGGACAAACCTCCAGATCCCAACAGATGGAGATCAACTGTTAATAGAGGGATCGTTAGTTTAAAGTTGCACTGCTGCCTTGCATCAAGAATGTTCTGGGTTCAATTCCTGGTCTGGGGTCTTTCTGAATGGAGTTAGCATGTCTCCCTGAGCATGCCTGGTTCTCTCCTGGTACTCCCGCTTCCTTCCGCAGTCCAAAAACATGACTGTTAGGTTAATTGGGTAATGGACTGGAGTCTTGTCCAGGATGGACCCCGTCTCTCACCCACTGACAGCTTCAATATTGGGCAGAAATCGAAATATCTGAGACAAGCTCACTGTGTCACACTGCTGCAGGAGGTGCTACAGACTCCTATAAACACACATCGTTGCTTTGGAGAAATGAAAAATGGCCTCAATATAAACCAGCATGTTCTGCCCCAAAGTCCAGCACACACTCACCTTTAAATGGCGGCTGTGCAGTAAACACACACAACCACACACAAGGACACATGGTGTGCTCAGGAAACCATTAGGGACTTCGGTCCAATTCTGCTGACAGTAGATGGGCTTTACTATTCACTCCCACTATCATGATGATCACTATGATGTCCCCACCTCCCTGCTAAATTGAGCTGTGCTCCATATAACCCTTTAGCTTTGCTACCCACACTAATAGAGCCCCCCCCCCCTCTTATTATCCCAGCATATAATAACCTCCATCCATTAACTTAGGGCTCTTCTGCTGGTCCTCACCATTACTTTCCTCTCTATCTTTTATTGCTTTTCTATGTGCTTCTGCCTCCCTCTGATTCTGCCACAGCAGACCGTCTCAGCCAGACAGGAGTAAGAGTACGGAAGCAGCAGCAGATATGTAGAGCTGCATATGGAGCCTTATGTAATGAGGCACGTTCTCTGCTGCATGTCAACCCTGTTTAAGTCCACATCAAGCATTGTGCTGTGAGGTTTTTTCACTGAGACTGTATCTATTTTACTCTGGTCTATTTAGCTCCGGCTGCAGAGACATGCAAAATGCAGGACTTTCTCCATTCGTGGATTGTTGCTCTGCGGCTCTAGATGTTGGTTTTCAGGATGAATCTGGTTTCTACGGAAGAGGATTAGAGCCACTGAAAAAAAAAACAAAGTTAACTGATTTTTAAATTTTATTTCAGTTTAACATGGGAAAAAAGTCAGAATTCTGACTTTAATCTCAGAATTCTGACTTTTTTCTCAGAATTCTGACTTTTTTCCCATGTTAAACTGAAATAAAATTTAAAAATCAGTTAACTTTGTTTTTTTTTCAGTGGCCCTAATCCTCTTCCGTAACTGCAGCTCCGGTGACCCATAAAACCTCTGCTCGGCCTCTCCAACGACAGTGAACCCCCTCCCCTCCAGCGCTAATGCTAGCAGAGCAATTAATTGCCCACAAAAGCACAGACTCACACAAATCTTGTCTGGGGGCTAAGGTTTACGCCCAGTCATCTTTAAAAATCGTAATGACTTACCTCAACGTTGCGAAAAAATGCCAGATATTTTTCTCTTCAGCGCGACGTCTGGTGGAGGCTGAGGCGGAAGTACAATTGCCGCCAGAACTCTTCAAGAATTTGCATGCGCATATTGCTCAATCTAATAAAAAGACTTTGCTTAAAATAAAAAAAATCAGTTTGGTGCCTCGCTGTCAGTTTATATTATAGTAAAGTTAAAAAAAATAGATTCAACCATAAACATAACTAAGAAAGTTTAGTTTAATTGAGCAAACTATTTTTTTAATTCGTTGGAATGAAAACAAACACATTAAATGAAAAACAGCTTTGTTTCACTTTTTTCAGTGTGTTTTCATCATTTGGTCGCAGATATCTACAGATAATTTGGTGCTTGTTGAGATTTTTAGCCAACTTCGTAGTCTAAAAATGATGATAAACTGCAGTTATTTAGGAAATTTAATATTTTAATTTTAAGCTAGTTTTGGATTAATGTTTTTCTAGAATTACATCATAATTAACACCAAAAATCCTCATCTGAAAACCTGTTTCTGTTATTAATTATATAATGTTTGGTGTGTTAATACATCTCTTTAAGGAAAGAGGAAGGTTTTCTTTTTTTATCATCCTTTCATTCTGCAATCAGCGAGAATGTAAGGGATGCTTTAAGGTTTAAACCTTTCAAAACAGAGATTTAGATCATTAGAATATTAACTGGCACTTTTAATTAGTTAAGATATTTTTCTTTGTTCCAAACCTGAAAAAAAAAGGGTTTCTGTTTTCCAGTAAAGTGATTTTTACTTTTATTATTAATAATATTCATTACAATTCAGTTTATTTCTATAGCTCCAATTCACATCATGTCATCTCAGGTCACTTTCCAGTTCAACCACATCATCCAGTCAGATTGATTCAAAGTTTTCTGTCTAAGGAAAACCAGCTGATTGCATCGACTCATTGACTCTTCAGCAATCCCTCACACTAAGCATGCTTGTAGCGACAGTGGAGAGGAAAAACTCCCTTTGAACAGGAAGAAACCTCCAGCAGAACCAGGCTCAGTGTGAGCGGCCATCTGCTGAGGCCCACTGGGGTTCAAGGAGACAGAAGCAGACATAGAAAAAGAAGCATAGATACAAAAGGCAACTGTAAAAGGTGGTCCAATCGGGGACTTTTTATTTATTATTTTTCTATTTTATTTTTACTTCTGTAACAATGCAACCAGGTCATTTCCAGGCCTTGTAATTTATTCCCCACTGCTGAGCTTTTGCTGGTCATTTAATCCTGTTGCTCAGCTGTCAGTCAGCAGACCTTCCGTCTCCAATATGGTGCCGTCTACCTTCTTCATCTTTAAAGCCAGAATTCCTAGCCTTATACGGCAATATTTGGTCGGTAATTATGCAGGTTTCCATTTCTCGGAAGTAGACTTCATGAGGTTTATGAGGAACATTCATTGAAGTTAAGGACGTTTGTTGGAACTAATGGGTTGCAGGAAATTAAGATAAATAGGAAAATGTTGCAGCATGAGGAACATTGTTCAGCTCAGGAAGCTCTCTGCGCTTGCAGACATTACTGAAGTATTTAAGGAAGATTTATCAGTAATTTTAGGTGTCATTTCAGGTTATAAAGGTCTATAATTTATCAGCATGTATCTGATTTAGCAGTTGCTGTCATCCGTCAGTAAACAGTTCTACCTTTCTGAAACCTTTCTGATCCTGATTATTATGATTATCATAAAACTTCACTGTAAAGAAATAGTTCCATAAACACATTTTGGAATTTTCTCTCGTAGGTTTTAGGTTTACGGTTTATCCCAAACCCAACTTTGAACACCAACTTACACGTTTCTTTATAGGGAAGAGTTAGATTTTTTTTAAGTTGTCACAGAGAAATTTAAAGCTTGACAACTTGACATAAGATTACATTCGACAACCTGAAGGAAGAGGATTTTGTTGCTTCTGATTGTTGCTGTTGGACAGGATGATCCAATTATTAATCTCTAAATATATAGATTATGAGCCCTGGAAGTCACAATAAATATGTTTAATTTAAACATATTAAACATTTATTTTTAAATAATTCCTTTGGAATACAAATCCATTAAAATGATCATTTTAATATAAAAGTTAAACCATAGGAATAATTTAAAATGCTTCCATGTATAATGAGTCATTTAGGGTGAAGTTTGGGGGCGATGGTGCTTTTTCTGTAGCAGCTCCACTAATGTGGAACAACTTTCCATTTCAAATTAAATTATCTTTGCCTAAATCTGTTTGCTTTCTAAACTGTGTGTTTGCGTTTAGTCTGTGATACATTATTTTAAATTCATTTTATTTTACTATAGATTTTATTAGGGATGCACGATATAATCGGCCCCCTATCGGTATCAGTCTATTTCCATGTGTGACTCCGCCCCCATGAAACCAGCACTGCACCATGCCGGCAGGTTGTCGTTTCAATGAACGTTGACTGGAAGATGAAAAATACAAACTATATCTGGAAAGGTAAGTAGTTAATTAAAACTGTTAGTAGAAAATAAATATCTAAATATTAAGGTAGGATTTAGTTTTATGTATTCATTTCACCCCCCCACCCCCCACCCCCCGGCAGTCATCCACGCAAAACTGGTTCCGTAAGGTGCTAGAAAAAGTTTTAAAATGGATCTTGAAAGTGCTTGAAAAGTGCTTGATTTTGACTTTGGAAAAGGTGTACGAACCCTGTCAATCCTCGTCATTCTTTTGCTTTATTTCTCTCCACTATCTCCTAGTTTTTGGTTTGTGAGTTTTTGTGTCTATCAGTTCTGGACCAAGGATTTAGAACTTCTTCTTCTTCGACTCTGGATTTTGGTCCACAGCTACATCCACCAACCCTGACACTCACATCCCATTCTTCTTCATTTTTTCCATGTCTCTGACCTGATTACGCTGGTAGGGCAAAAAATGCCTGAGAGTCTGAAAGCGCTGGTAAAAAAATTCAGTTATGATCAGATGAAAGCGAAAGCAGCATTCCAGGACAAGCAATCCTACATGTTATTTCTGAGCCCTGCAAAAACAAATCAGAGATTCACAGATGCCATTTTTTTTATTATTATTATTTGATTATTATAATTTTTTTTTTAATATTTAACATATTTTTTTTTTATTTTATTATTTTTTATTTAATTTTTTTTGTTGTTATTATTATTATTATTATTATTTTAGTATTATTATTATTTTATGTTTTAATTTTAATTTTTTAGTTATTTTATTTTTATAATTTTTTTGTTATTTTTTAATTTTTTTTATTTTTTTTTATTTTAATTTTTTTTAATCTTTTAATTTTTCATTTTATTTTTTAATTATTTTTTTTTATTTATTTATTTTTTTATTTTTTATGTATTTATTATTTTTAAAAATTTTTTTTTTTTTTTTTCAGATGCCATTTTTAGATCACTTAGTTTAATGACTGCAGGTTATTGAAATGTCGTGGCATGTTAGGATGTGCTGCTGAAATGATAAATGAGTTAGGGATGATTCTGCAGTCTGTCAGGTGTTAAAACTCTTTTGGATCGACTTACTGTTACGTGAAGCTCAGGCGAAGAAACAGTTGTTCTCTCACAAGTACACACTTGAGTTGCTACGGCGACAGTGTTTTTTTCCTCTTACAGCATCTGCCAGCTGAACACACGGATGCACAGCCGTACACACTCAGTACAACAATCGCAGCAGCGCAGAAGGGTCGCCAGGCGAGGGGGGGGGGGCTGTTTGCCTTTTAAAGGCTGATAAGAGAAACAGCAACTGCTCCACAACAGCCTCGGCCAACTATCAGCCACAAATGATTTAGGTTCAGCTTCCTCATTCCAGGACCTGGAGCCTGCTGCATCAGATTAAGTCTGTTAATGCACTTCATCAGTACCAATAACGACAGAGGAGCAGCAGTGCTTGTGCGATTACCATTTTAGAGTCCAATATATTCAAATGGCAGCGTTCCTGCTATGTCTCACTGCGACCTGAAATCACTTTATAATTGATGGATATTTTGTTTTAAATGGAAACAGGCAAGAAGCTGTGAACCAGCAGAGTTCAGCGGCTCAGGATCCACTGGCAGGAACACCATTAGAATCAGTATCTGTTTATATTGTGATTATCTGACCATAATATTTTAATAGAGACTTAATGCTTATTATAGAAATGTGCTGAGAAATAAATATAATCATATTAATGCAAAATTCTGTCAGAAGGTTTGCATTTTAAAGGTTCTATGTGTGTAAATGTATTATCATGAGGCCTGCAAACGTCACATGCATGAGTGCATGCTTCTTCTCTGCACATGTGGCTTTCTTTTTATTGTCATAAAGCCTCTTTCCATGTTTGTTGACCTGTTTCTATGTGCGCATGGCAACTTTTATCATTTTAACAATGGAACCAACCACAAAAAGTTAATTCGCTGCGATTTGCTACTTTCAGGTACACCGCCTCTTACGACACGATTGTTTTCTTTCTGGTTGGGACTAAAACTGTCAGTAAAATCTCTTTGGGCCGATAGCTGTTCTCTACACCTCATATCAAACAGCTGTCTCTGACATCGACAGACAGCTGGAAATAGATGGAAAACCGGTGAACTGTAGATGCACAATAATTGGAAATGTCTGATCAGCTACGATTCAGCCATACTTTCCTCATGATTGAAGTTCAGATAGCTTAGCTATTTTTTTAGGTCAGCCATTCCCAAAGTTCTGCAGGTTTTAGATTTTCATTAGCTGATTTTCATTGATTGCTGATTAACAGGCTTTTGCTGATTAAATGTGCTGCAGCACAGAAACCTGTAGAACTTGCAGGACAGCGGCCCTGGAGGACGCACTTTCAGCATGCCTGTTTTACATCATAAGGCTGCTACTGCTGTCAGAACACATTCCAAGCTGTAACACTAAGAGGGACTGTACACTGAATTCACCTAACAAATGTTTAACTCTTTAAGAGAACAGCAATTTCTCTGAAGAAGCTACGCCACTGATGTCACTATCCGGTTTCTAGCGTTAGCTCGTTTGAACATGCACAACCAGAATTACATCCAGGTCCGTCCTGGGATTGGGGCGGATGATGACATCATCTTCCTGCTGCATCGAGCTCTGACTCACCAAGAGAATCCTGGAAGCTCTGTGAGGATCATGTTCTTTCATTTCTCTTTCAACCCCATCCCGCCAGGACTCAGCTGGAGCTGCCAGGAGTGGACCAGCACATGTCCCAGTGGATTCTGGACTACCTCACTGACCGCCCACAGTGTGTGAGGACACAGTGCCGTGGTTTAGATAGGTTGGTCTGCAGTACGGGGGTCCCACAGGGTACTGCACTCTTCACCCTCTACCCTGCAGACTTCTCCATCAACTCCCCACGCTGCCTCCTCCAGACCTTCTCTGAACTTTCTGCCATAGTTGGCCTCATCACAGGTGGAGACGACTCAGAGGACAGACAGTGGACCCAGAACTCGGTGGTCTGGTCCCAGCAGAACCACCTTCTGATGAATGCAGGGAAAACCACGGAGCTAGTGGTGGACTTTCACAGAAGCAGATCCAACCCACTGCCACCGGTGGACATCCGGGGAGAATGCCACTCTCAGTCCCTGAGCATGACCCTTAACCCCACACTGCTCCCTGGGCGCCGCACAATGGCAGCTCCCCAAGGGGAGGGGTTAAATGCAGAGGGTGATTGTCATTGCTCTGTACTTGTGACAGTGGAATGACAATAAAGTTAAATTCAATTCTATAAAAACAGAAATTTAGACCTAGAGAACTGTTATTGTCATTCTGTTTACACAGAGTGTATAGAGAACGAAATTTCATTTAGTAAAGCTTTCCAGGCAGTAAAGGAACATTTCCATTAAATAATGGCCTCTTGTGCGCTGCTGTGACTTCACGGGCTAGCATTGCATTGTGGGGAATGTAGTGTTGGTGCGGCAGCAATACTGCATTCCCAGGGGAAATCATGATGATATTTTCTTTTCTTTTCTTTTTATTTGTCGTTCTTTGCATGTTTGGATTGTTTTGGTTTTAGGTTTTCCGTCTTTAACAATCCAAGCTGGGATGAAGTCAGTTGTCCAAGGAGGCGGAGTGCACTGCTGCTGCGCGCAGGTGTCAGCAGAGGCTGATTGAAGCCAAAATAAAAGGAGCCTGGATGGAGGGAGGGGTGGAGCTAATCCTGCAGGTAAGAGACGGTAACGCTGCTGAGCGAGGGGCAGGAGGGATCCGTACGATACTCTGATGAAGACGAAGCGCTACTTACAGGCACACAGACCTCTGCCCTGACTGTGCCGTCTGTCCACCTCCCGGTAATCTGTGCCTGGCGTGCGTCGTGTCAGCAGCGTGTCCGTCACCATCACCTGCAGGATCAGCTCCGCCCCTCCCTCCATCCAGGCTCCTTTTATTTTGGCTTCAATCAGCGTCTGCTGACACCTGTAGTCTGAAGTCTTTTTGATTCTTCTGTCCTGAGATAGAATGAGCTGAACAGAGATAGAATGAAGCAGAATGATGAAAAAGGGGTCTCTATGTCCTCCAGCAGTCTAAGCCTATAGCAGCAGAACTATGCTGTCCAAAGTTTCTACTTGCAGTTTTCTTTCAGAAATCTGTTAAAAGGCTGCATGTGGCTTTTTCCTTCTACTTCTGAATGATGCACTACTTTGATTTACATAAGAATCACATTTTATTGGAGGTCTCTATAAAAGGAGCTGCTAATGTGGCTTCCTATCTTATTATCTGACATCCTGTTCCAATTCAATTCAATTCAATTCAGTTTATTTATATAGCGCCAAATTCACAACACATGTCATCTCAAGGCACTTTACAGTTCAACCAGATCATACAGTCAAATTGATACAAAGTTTTCTATCTAAGGAAAACCAGTTGATTGCATTGACTCATTGACTCAAATACAATCCCTCACACTAAGCATGCTTGTAGCGACAGTGGAGAGGAAAAACTCCCTTTTAACAGGAAGAAACCTCCAGCAGAACCAGCTCCAGTGTTTTTGTGTTTTCCTTCATGATCTGCCTGTCTTTTATGGATCCAGACACCACCTCATGTTCACAGGAGAGTTTTCCTTGAATGGCTCTGCAGCGCACTTCCCTTCACACTTGAGCTTTTTGCTTCTCTCTCTGTTAATGCGGCACATTGGCCTAGATCTGTGAATAACCCATAGATCAGCCAGAGCCGCGTGTTATCTTCAGGCTATGTGACTGAGCTGGGAGGGGGAACAAGGTGATTAAAGCGGCTAAAAGGAGCTGAGCTGTTCGTCTGTCAGCCGCGGAAGCTGAATATGGGAAGGCAGGAATTTTCACATGGAGAGAAATACCTCTTGCTTCTTTGGTTATTAGATCTAAAATGTCTAGATTTCATGTACAGCCTAAATGCTGGGTTTTAGTGAGGTACACCAAAGAGTTTGCTGTCATAAAAATCTCTACAGTAACCTGCAAAAATGTTCACACCCTTTTAACTTTTTCACCTGTTTCTGTGATATTGGGCTGAAGACTAACAAAATATAAACGTTAATTAGGAAGTATGAGACTTAAATCTTATTTAATGACCAAGTAGGTGCATGCAAGATGTTTGACCTTACTCTGTTCTCAGTGAAGACAATCTTCATACATATTATTAAAAAGGAAAGCAATTAAAATATTAATTTTATAAATATGGGTGGATGAAATGGACACATTGGTGGAAATAAGCTTAGTTTCAATTTACTCTGTTAAAGGCTTTATTTACCATATAGGGTCAATAGGATCCAATTGATCATAATATTCTTTTAGAAAGACTTGAACATTTTGTTGGAATTAAAGGAACAGCTCTAGACTGGTTTAAATCCTATCTATCTCATCGAATTCAGTTTGTTCACGTTAATGATAAATCTTCCTCATGCTGAAAGGTTACCTGTGGAGTAACACAGGGATCAGTGCTAGGACAAACTCTCTTTACTTTATACATGCTCCCAATTGGTAGAGTTATTCAGTGTATTCTCAATATGAGTTCGTACGAAATCGTACGAAAAGTTATGCACCGTAATTTCGTACATTTTGGACGTTTTTTTCGTGGTATGCGCATGCGCATCTGACGCACCATTCACGAATATAGAATATAAATTACAATTAGCCCTAACCCTGACCCTAAGATATAAAACAGCAAGCAACGTAGTTAGAGACATGAATAAGTGATGATTGCACTGTTTTTCCCAGTTTTACGTCCGTCTGCCAGCGCATGCGCACTGATGTGGTTTTTTGAGGAAAAACGTCCAAAACGTACGAAATAGTGTGCATAACTTTTCGTACGATTTCATACGCACTGATAATGAGAATATGTTGAGTTATTAGACAGCATGGGATTAATGTCCACTGTTATGCTGATGATACCCAGCTATATCTGTCTATAATCCAGATGAAGCTAACCCATTACATAGATTACAGGCATGTCTGAAGACATAAAAACCTGGATGACTCTTAACTTTCTGCTTCTGAATGCAGACAAAACAGAAGTTATAGTCTTTGGAGCACTGAAAACAACAACTACACTTAAAAATATGGAATTAAGGGTGGTGTCCTGGGAAAAAAGTATTCAACTATTGATGGATTTCACTCAGTCGGCACATTTGTTCATATCTTTGGAAAGAAAGAACAGTTCATCATACGGCCCTTATGGCAGCATTCTGCTCTGTTCTGATCTGGGCAGCGTTTGTTCCTCCTTACTTACAATAATGGAAAGTAGTCAGAGTTAAAACCAATTACAGATACTTTGGTTAAACAGTAACATACGGAAGAGGATTAGTGCCAGTGGAAAAAAAAAAGTTAACAGATTTTTACATTTTACTTTTTTCTCAGAATTCTGACTGAATTCTGAAAATAAAAAAGTCAGAATTCTGAGAAAAAAATCAGAATTCTGAGAAAAAAAGTCAGAATTCTGAGATTATTCTGACTTTAATCTCAGAATTCTGATTTTAATCTCAGAATTCTGACTTTTTCTCAGAATTCTGACTTTTTTTCTCAGAATTCTGATTTTAATCTCAGAATTCTGACTTTTTTCTCAGAATTCTCAGAATTCTGAGAAAAAGGTCAGAATTCTGAGATTAAAATCAGAATTCTGAGATTAAAATCAGAATTCTCAGAAAAAAGTCAGAATTCTGAGATTAAAATCAGAATTCTGAGATTAAAGTCAGAATTCTGAGATTAAAATCAGAATTCTGAGATTAAAATCAGAATTCTCAGAAAAAAGTCAGAATTCTGAGATTAAAGTCAGAATTCTGAGATTAAAATCAGAATTCTGACTTTTTTCCCATGTTAAACTGAAATAAAATTTTTAAATCAGTTAACTTTTTTTTTTTTCAGTGGCCCTAATCCTCTTCCGTAGTAAAATGTTATGAATAAACCTGAGAAAGAATCTGGTTTGTTAAGGGAAGAAGCTATGTCTGGTCTACAAACATCCTCCTGCAGAGAATTGTGTGGCCTTAAAAGTGAAACAGACTGAGTGAAAACTTTTATAGTGAGTAAATGGGATAAATTTATATATAATAGAAGAGAAATAAAAATTTTCCGACAACAGGTGGGTTAATCATGTCAGTTTTAAGGCCGTATTCAGAACAGCCTTTGAGAAGTTGCTGCATCCCAGCTTATGAGGGGAATATGATGACTAATGGATGAGCAGTAGAGACTGACATGGGAGTGGATTTTCACTCCTGTCCCGTCCCACTCCCACAGAAAAAAATTGTGTCCCGTCCCGATCCGGGCCAGAGTAGAAATCTAAATCCTGTCCCGTCCAACTCCTGGTGAAATTACTCCCACTCCCATCCCGCTCCCATTCAGAATGACTCCCGCTCCCGCACCACTCCCATGCTCTGTTCGAAAACCTAGGGCGCGTCCTTAGAAGGCCAGATTCGAAGTACGATTACGTCATAGTGCGGCGCTGAGGTCTGGTCGGATTCCAAGAGTCCTCGTTATGCGGCCTTAAAATGCGTCCTTCTTTTTGCCCGATTTGAAGGACGGGTGTCGATGTATCCTCGCTATCCTTGGTTTACCCAGGATTCATTGCGAGACCAAGCAAGCCGTGATCAGAGGAAAGGTTACTTGGCGCCGAACAGTGGTGAAAATTGGAAGTTCAGTTTAATATAATCCAGTCAGTGAATAGTTCCGTCTGAAATGAATGAAAATAGTAGTTTTAATGGTTATAGAGTCAGATATGTGGCGGTAATGTTTGATTTATCTAAAGGTTTTTATCTGTTACTGATTAAATGAGTTTGGCTGTAATTTAAGGACAGATTCTAATATATCTGCTGGGTGGGGACTATAAATCTGATACTTTTATCTTTTTATTGCTGTTTTGCACAATAGACTTAACTAAGATTTTTTTCTTGTTTAATATTAGAGATTTTGCAGATATGTTTTTAATGCATACATTGTTTAGATTTACTTATATCTTTCTACCCCTTTTATAGAATAGAATAGAAAATCCCTTTATCGTCCCACAATGGGCAAATTTACAGCAGCAGAAAGATTATTGAAAATGGTCACACAAATGTGGACCTTAGAAAAATGTATAAGAATAACATAATAGGGAAGAGTTTAAATATAAACAATAAAATTCTGTAAAGTGTTTTAACAATATAAAACTGGAGAATTAATAACCAACATGCAGCTATGGACATTTTTACAGTAATTTGAAAATAGCAGCAACATCAGAGACGTGCAGAATGACAGCAGCAGGTTATTTAACTGACTAAGGTTTCTATCATTACATTTGATTTGATTGGTTCCTGCTCCCGCTGGTTGGAACCTTTATTCCACTCTGGATTCTCATCAGTCTTTGTTCACTTTACAATAAAAAAGAAATAAATAAACAAACAGTTTTGGAAACTTCGGTTTTCATTCTTTTCCTGCTTTGTGTGTCAACTTTCGCGGTTGCTAAGCAACAGACCTTACGGCGATAAAACCCGCTGAAGGGTAGACCTGGTCGAATTCACAGCCAAAACTCTTCCGGTCTCCTTATTTTCACGGACTTCAAAGGATCCAGTCTAAGTAGACCGCGTCCTTGGAGGATCCAGTCTAAGTAGACCGCGTCCTTGGAGGATCCAGTCTAAGTAGACCGCGTCCTTGGAGGATCCAGTCTAAGTAGACCGCGTCCTTGGAGGATCCAGTCTAAGTAGACCGCGTCCTTGGAGGATCCAGTCTAAGTAGACCGCGTCCTTGGAGGATGCAGCCCAGGATTTCGAACAGAGCCCCATTCTTGTTGTTTTTGAGCGCGGGTGAAAAACTCAGAGCGGAATCACTGTTGGTTTTTGGGTCGTGTAGTTTTTTTGACTCGCATTATAGTGTAGGCTTAAAGGAAAAAAACTACAAAATGGCGCCGCGCCAGTATTGGATTTTTTTTCTTTCTATTTTATTTTATTTTATTTTATGGCATCGATCCTAGTTTTTTTTTTAGTTATTATCGGTTTGCTCCCGCTCCCGTCTGCTCCCGTTAATGTTTAATCCTGTACCGTCCCAATCACGTGATCGTTACTAATACTGACTCCCATCCCACGGGAATCCCACGGGAATCCCGTGACCCATGGGATTCCCGAAAAAATGTCAGTCTCTAATGAGTAGAAAGGAGATGGCGGGACTGGCGCTTATCACCACTTTGCTTTGCGTTGGGTCCCGGGAGTCCAGGGCTGTAGTTAGAATCTATGTTGAAGTGAGAAAGTCCTCCTGAAAACATGGTCTGTGCAGTCAGTTCATCCAGATTACCATCCTGCCTTCAAAGATTATTTCTCTGTGGGAGCCGCTCAGACCCCCACATACCGGCGCTGCGCTGTCACTGGGAATCCCCAGCAGCAGCTGCCTCAGGCCCGCTCGCCTCTTGGGGGTTTTCCCCTCCTGTTGGTGGCGGCTGGAAGTAGATGTTAGCGTTTTTCAGGTCTGTGCTACAAACTGCAGGCAGCAGGATAATAAAAGCCAACATATTCTGCCGGCAGGTTTCTACATTTGAAGTTAATTTAGGCGTTAATAAACTGTTTGAGAGGAGTGATCATAGCGCTCTGCATCAGCAGTGCTGCGTCTGACTCCCTGCCAGCTCCCAGATCAGCTTCTCTCATTGGTGTATGAGGCGCGTCCAGCAGCTAATGTTAAATTGCGTTTGCAGCTCGTTCCGCGCGTCAGATGCTCAAATAGGGCACGCCAAGACTGCCACTATTTGCATCTAATTATGACATTAAGATTGAAATTCACGCGCTAAAAGTGAGCGTTTTTCCGCAAATTCGCCGACTGGGGTTCAAGGAGACAGAAGCAGACATAGAAAAAGAAGCATAGATACAAAAGGCAACTGTCAACCAGCTCCACAGGCGGCCCCGTCCAGGAAACACACAGCCAGGCAGACGAGCTCCGAGCCAGCTCCAATGTCAGAGGATGAAGACAGGGTTCGTACGGGTGCTGGAAATCCTTGAAAATGCTTGAATTTTGACGTTGTGTTTTCAAGGTTTGAAAAGTGCTTATATTTTGGATGAAATGCTTGAAAATGCTTAAAATTGTAACTATTTCTTTTGCAACAAATCCCTATCTAACTGAATCGTGTGTTTATTAAATGGAGAAATAAAATGTCGGAGAGCCCGAAAATGAAACCTGCTCGCTTATGTGTGACTGCGACCTGCCAGTCTATTTCCATGTGTGAGTCCGCCCCCATGAAACCACTACTGCACCATGCCAGGAAGTTGTCGTTTCAATGAACGTTGGCTGGAAGATGAAAAATAGAAATTATGGATTAAACGGGGACAAACCCCACGAGTTGCCTCTTGTAAAGTCTGCAAAAAAGATGTGCAGCTTTTCGCAATGGGCGAGTCTGCGCTGTTGAGTCGCATGAAGGTTAAGTCAGAGACTTTTAAGTAAGCCAACTGAAGTAGCCTAGTACAAGTTAACGTTAGCGCCTATTTGTTTACGCTAGTAACTGTGACTGAGAGTACGGTGTGATAATGTAATGTTAGTATTGCAGTGTTTCCTTCTTTCACGCTACCGCCTCGCCAACGGTAGCGTGAAACGGAAGTTTTAATTCATTGCCAGGCCCAGACCTTAAAACAGCATTGATAACTCTACGGCTGATAATGCTGAATTGCGACACCCTCTGGTTGGTTATATTACTACGCCATGGCAGAGGAGTAATCCCCCCCCCCCCCGCCCGGCAGTCATCCGCGCAAAACTGGTTCCGGCCGACAACTGGTGGTGGTGTAAGGTGCTGGAAAAAGTTTTGAAATTGATCTTGAAAGTGCTTGAAAAGTGCTTGATTTTGACTTTGGAAAAGGTGTACGAACCCTGTGAAGAGAGCACATCCAGTTAGTCACAGTGAGAGAAACAGGACTACACTGAAAAACATAGTATCCTATCATCGGCTCTCAGTTCTCTTTTTTACGTTCCAATGGAGTTCTTTGGATAAACATATTTTGAGGAGCTTTAAAGTATTGTCTTTCTATAAGTCCGGGTTTAATAAAGCTTGGAATACCAATATGCTCAAGCCTTAGCTAAGTATCCGTAGCTTTATGTAAAAACCTAAAGTTATGACAGGACGTTAGGAAAAAGATGCAGTGCTTGTGGAATATTTGACACCTTGTGTGTGAGGAAGCAAAGAGGTGTTGGAATGATTGTAATTATGTGAAGGAAGGAAGAGCTGTTCCTGTTCTTTTAGTCTGCACCAGTGATCAGTCTGAAAATTCATTTTCCTTTGGAGGCGTTAATTAATAAGCATCTAGAGTGAATCCCCTGCTGTCAGGCAGATCCTGCTGTGAGGCATCTTGTGAAACTCATTCTTTGGCTTCCTTTTTAAAGTCAGGTTGTGCAGCAGCCTGGCATAATGAGGTTTTAGCTCGTTGCTCATATTCAATCATCATCTGATAGAATCTGGTTTATGCAGAACTTTGTTTTTGCTTGGTTTAAAAACCAGACTTGATTAAAAATCAAGTAGTTTCTATGAAAGCTTTTCACATCCTCTGATTTCATATTTAGTGATTATTTAACACCAGATTAACTCTTTTGTTGTATATACCGTTTTTTTTTTCGTTAAAAATGATATGAAAATACATTCTAACCAATTATACAGGCTGACAGTTATCTGGAGTTGCTACATGAACGCAACAGTGGGGTGGCAGAGGGTGGCAGTGTTTTGTAAAGCCTTACTGTGGCTGGGTTCATCTTTCTATCACAACAGAGAAGAAATGACAAGGATGGTAAAAATGTAGAGCTGCTGCCCAGAACAGAGAGGATCAAAAGTCAGACTAGTTTGCAGACATTTGAGGCGGAGTTATGATACCAAATTTCAAATAATGGTGGTCAACGCAGCCGAGGCATCAAAGAAGTACAGAAAAAAAAAGACGTACAGTGTCAGAAGGTGGCGCATTCAAAAAGCCCGGAAAAATCAAACAGCAAAAGAAAAGGTGAGAGTAGGAGTCACAGCGAGCAAGCGAAGCAGCAAGCCAATGAAAGCAGTAAGGCAGCGAGGCAATGAGGCATCAAGCAAATGAAGCAGCGAAGCAGCGGATGTCTGTGAGGAAAAGCGTCATGCAGGTTTTTCAGAGTTAAGATTTCATTCGAGTTGAAGTGTTGCAGGATTTCAGTTTAAAATGTTTTACATTTATAGTTTAATTGCACAAATATTTCAATGCACTATTAATATCAATGAAAGTGTTAGCAGTTCAATATAAAATAGCTTCTTAAAATAATCTTTTTGTTTTATTCCTAAAAACTGGTCCTGGAAGAGGGGGGTCATCTTATGTTCAGGGTCGTCTGTATCCGGGTCAGTACCAGACACCCCAAGCATCCTGGAAGTTCTGGGAGTCTCCCTGATATAGATAGTTGTTCATTGATGCCTGCGAGTCGATAAATTATCCCGGTTTTTAGACTATGGGAGGTGGAGTTTTTAATGACAGTGAGAGCGAGCGGCAGTCCAATAATTCATGCATCATGTGCGGATTAGAATTACTGCGATTGCTCAGACAACAATAGTGAGTGGGGTGTGAGGAGGAGGTTGCTGGTGAAACCTGTGCAGCGTTTCTGTCCAAAGCGATGCTCTGATCAACCAGCGTTCCAGGCGACTGGTTGATCAGAGAGCTGATTGGATCAGTCCGATTAGTTTCTCTGGTTCCTCTCTGGCAGTCGCCTAGTTACCACTCAAAGCTGTGCATCCTGGGAAACGGCAGAGGTTCAATCCTCCAGTAAAAGAACAAAATATAGGACTGATTTTACAGCAGAATATACTAAAGTATATCCACGTCTAGTGAAGGGGAGGAACAGTGGCGGATCTAGACCAAATGTACCAGGGGGCCATGAAGGGGCCAGCAGGTTCTCATGGGGGCCCAGAAAAGCATGAAATAAAAAAACAGGACAAGGGATTCAAATATATTAAGAGAGCTGCATGAAGGGACATTTCTTTTTAATTAGGTTCAATAAAAATTCCATTTCTTATGAGGTCAATATACATTTATATTTAGGAATTTTACAAATTTTTACGGAAGAGGATTAGGGTCACTGAAAAAAAAAAGTTAACTGATTTTTTAAATCTTATTTCAGTATAGTATGAAAAAAAGTCAGAATTCTGACTTTAATCTCAGAATTCTGAGAAAAAAGTTAAACTGAAATAAAATTTAAAAATCAGTTAACTTTTTTTTTTTTCAGTGGCCCTAATCCTCTTCCGTATATTTTTGACTTAATATTTAATTGTTAAAACAACAGTTTCCTATAAAATTTGCATCTTTTTGTATTTGTTGTGGGAAAAATATCATTTACCAGATTAAAACTGGGATCCCATCTCAATCCCACTGAAGCCATCACCTTATTGTTTTTGAATAATTAGTAAATCAGAATTTGTAAAGAAAAAAAAATGAAGCACATCCAAAGGACCAATCAGTAACCATGTCTGTTCCAGCACAGATCATCGTTAGAATTTCTTTGAAGTATTATGTCTTCAGTACAGGGGCCAGGATATGATCTACAGGGGCACTGGCCCCCGTTGGCCCATGTCTAGAACCAGCCATAATGAGGAATGATGACACCGTGGTGAGGGGGGGGGATAAGCATCCCCCTTAAATGAGTTTTTGGAACTTGGGATATCTGCAGTCCAGCATTTGTTTTTTGTAGAAATCTTCGCATCCAGTTGCAAAAAACTGAACTTTTCAATCTTGTATTTGGTGTTTTCTAACATTGGAAGGTAAACAATGGTGTTGGGCTCATTGGATTGTGTGCTGAGCTGCGTTAGGGTTTTTTCTTACCTTTTCCTCCTTAGACTCCAGTCCTGACGAGCCTCCAGCTGGTTCCAATTGGACGCAATCAGGGAGCAGTATTTAGAGGAGTGGATTCCCTGGGACGGACGCCAGTCGGTTAAAGTTACACACAGTGGTAACCTACCTGCTAGCTCTCCTAAGACTGAACCGATAGTTTAGACTTAAGCTTACCTCCATGTCCTCCTTCTCTCTCCTAGAAGCCTTGCTGTTTCCAAGCCGGTCCTCCTCTCAGTCCTCCTGGATCCTTCCCTCGACTGCTCACCTGCCTGTCCACCCTCTGGAGCTCTCAAGTCGAAGCCCCCCATCTCTGTCTAAGACTCAATTCCAGTGGGCTCTTCCAACCTCCCCTCCAGCTGCACCGCTCTCCAAGAGCTGTAAGAAATCAGCATCTTCTCTAAATAACTCAGATCCTCCTGTCAGCATCTAACTTATATCTCTCTCCGTGCAGTTCCTGAAGAAGCCGCTGTTATCCGAACCATCACGCCAGGCTGAACTCTATTCTGTAAAACTTTTCAATAAACAATCTAACTGCTCCACAACTCGCATTGTGTCTGCGCCAGAGTCGACTTTTGAATCATGTCAGAACCGACTGGCCAGCATGACTCTGCAGCACAACTACGAACCGCTTTATCCGAACAAGGAGTTCTCCTTGGCCGTCATGATTCGGCTATCTCAACAATAGCTCAACAACAAACCTCAATCATGCAAAATCTTAGCCAGTTGTCACTCCAAGTACAGGAACTTAGCTCCAAGTTGCCGTCTCCTCCTCCTCCTCCTAGACTTAACCTATCTGCTGGTTCTGCTGCCTCTTCCAGGTCTCCCATCTCCAGAGACGTTGTTTTGCCCACTCCTGAGCCATTCGCCGGCGACCTGAACAAAAGCAAGGGATTCTTGCTACAGTGCTCCCTAGTGTTCGGGCGGTCCCCGCAGTCATTTCCGGATGACGCCAGCAGGATCTCTTACGTCATTGGCTTGCTCAGAGACAAGGCTTTAAGGTGGGCTGAAGCAATTATTGATGATTCAAACATTTATGAGTACACCTTTGGAGAATTTCTAGATTTATTTAAACAGACATTTTGCTTACATGTTGGAGAGGAAGAAGCAGCAAAAAGATTGTGGACTCTAAAACAAGGAAGCAAGTCAGCAGCAGAATTGGCAATTGAATTTCGTACTCTTGCAGCAGAATCCGGTTGGAACGAGGCAGCCCTCAAGGGGGCGTTCCAACATTCTCTCAGTGAAAGGCTAAAAGATGAATTGGCCTGCCGAGAGGAACCAGAAACCCTGGACCAGTTAATTAATCTCACCATCCGGATTGACAATAGGCTCAGAGAAAGAAACCGTCAGCGAAATGTAGCAACTTCACACCATGCCTATGCTATGACGCCTGAGCCTCAGCCTCGCCCCCCGTCTCCCGAACCCATGCAGATCGGTAGAGCTCGGCTCTCAGCTGAGGAACGCCAACGGCGGTTGTCATCTGGCTGTTGTCTGTATTGTGGTCACCCTGGTCATTTGATTTCCACCTGTCTGGTTCGCCCAAAAGCCTTTGCCCGTCAGTAAATCTGGGGGTGCTGACGGGCAAAACCACGATTCAAGACAACCTCCGCCTAACTATTCATTCGTCCATCTGCTTTGATCGTAAAAACCTCCCTGTGCTCTCCCTGGTGGATTGTGGTTCTGAACAGAATCTTATAAGCCCGGATCTTGTTCACCAATACAAGATTCCAGTTCAAAGACTCCCTACTCCAATTTTTGTGTCTGCCTTAGATGGTAGCGCTCTCAAGACCATTACTCATCAGACTGTCCCCCTTCAGTTTTTGTCTCTAGGCAACCATAACGAACAAATATCATTTCTAGTTTTTCCCACCAAGAACTCCCCAGTGGTTTTGGGCTACCCCTGGTTAATTAAACACAACCCCCAAATTAACTGGTCTCTTTCCCGCATTGAGTCCTGGAGCCCTGAGTGCTCTAATTGCTGCCTCCGCTCAGCTCTCCCCCCTCAGAGCTCCATGTCCAATCCTCAGCAACCTCTAGCAGACCTCTCTAAGGTTCCACCTGATTATCACGATTTACAACGCGTCTTCAGTAAGGATTTAGCCCTCTCCTTGCCTCCTCATCGGCCCTATGATTGTCCCATCAATCTTCTTCCAGGCGCCCCACTTCCCTCTGGCCGATTATACAACTTGTCTAGACCTGAACGTCAGGCCATGGAGAACTATATAAACAGTTCTCTCGAAGCAGGTATCATCCGCCCCTCTTCTTCTCCAGTTGGGGCCGGTTTCTTCTTTGTCGAGAAGAAGGACAAAACCCTCCGCCCATGTATGGATTATCGGGACCTAAATAAGATCACGGTCAAGAACAAATACTCTTTTCCGCTCATATCAGCTGCTTTTGAACCCGTCAGCCAGGCCACCGTTTTCTCCAAGCTCGACCTCCGAAACGCCTACCACCTGGTTCGTATTCGGGAGGGGGATGAGTGGAAAACTGCTTTCAAGACTCACATTGGTCATTTCGAATATCTGGTCATGCCTTTTGGCCTTTCTAATGCCCCAGCAGTTTTTCAGGCTCTCATAAACGATGTTCTGAGAGACTTTCTAAATGTCTTTGTTTTTGTTTACATTGACGATATCCTGATCTTTTCCAGAGATCTGGAGGAACATAAGGTCCACGTAAGAAAGGTGCTCCACCGTCTGCTAGAAAATCGCCTGTATGTCAAAGCTGAAAAGTGCGAATTTCATGTTTCTTCAATCACTTTCCTTGGTTTTGTTTTTGAGGGTGGACAGGTGAAGACGGACCCAGCCAAGATCAAGGCAGTGTTGGACTGGCCAACCCCAGAGACCAGGAAACAGCTCCAGCAGTTTCTTGGGTTTGCCAACTTCTACAGGAGGTTCATAAGAAACTTCAGTGTCATTGCCGCTCCTCTCTCTGCCTTAACATCCACCAAAAGACCTTTCATCTGGACCCCTGAAGCTCAGAAGGCTTTCTCCGAGCTGAAGACCCTATTCTCAAAGGCTCCCATCCTCATCCATCCTGATCCCACGGCTCAATTCATCATGGAGGTGGATGCGTCAGATACCGGTGTTGGGGCTGTACTCTCCCAGCGGTCCCCAGCAGACAGTAAGCTCCACCCATGTGCCTTCTTTTCAAAGAGGTTCTCCCCTTCTGAGAGAAATTATAATATTGGGGACAGAGAGCTCCTAGCCATCAAGCTCTCACTGGAAGAGTGGAGGCACTGGCTCGAGGGCTCAGAACTCCCAGTGGTGGTTTGGACTGACCATAAAAATCTGTCCTACCTCCAAAATGCCAAGAGACTGAACTCCCGGCAATCCCGCTGGACCTTGTTCTTCTCTAGATTTAATCTAAACATCACTTATCGTCCTGGCTCCCGTAACATAAAGCCGGATGCCTTGTCCAGACAGTTTGCCTCTGATGACGTCTCCAAAACCCCTGAGCCGATCCTTCCGCCATCCTGTGTGGTTGGGGGGCTTTCCTGGAACTTGGAGAAGGCCATTGAAGCAGCCTTGAAGGCCGATCCCGATCCAGGGGGGGGACCTCCCAACCGCCTTTATGTTCCGGCTAAGACCCGTTCACAGGCCATTCAATGGGCACATTCTTCACGGTTCTCCTGCCACCCAGGGACAAGCCGTACTATTGGTTTGCTCCGCCGCTATTTCTGGTGGCCTTCTCTCAACAAAGATGTGTTGGAGTTTGTCTCAGCCTGCTCGACATGTGCTCGTGGAAAGAACCTTCACCGCCCTCCAGCTGGTCTCCTGCAACCTCTCTCTGTCCCTAGCCGGCCTTGGTCGCATATTGCCCTAGATTTTGTCACTGGCCTCCCTGTCTCTAAAAATAAGACGGCTATACTGACAATCATCGACAGGTTTTCCAAAGCCTGCCACTTAATCCCTCTTAGCAAGCTTCCATCTGCTGCTGCCACTGCTCGCCTCTTGTTTTCTCATGTATTCAAACTTCACGGCATCCCCTTGGAAATTCTTTCAGACCGGGGTCCTCAATTTGTTTCTCGGGCCTGGAGAGACTTTTACTCTATCTTGGGAGCCAAACCCCGCCTCACTTCAGGGTTTCATCCCCAGACCAATGGGCAATGTGAGAGACTGAACCAGGAACTGGAAAACGCACTTCGTTGCGTCTGTGCCAACCACCCCTCCTCCTGGTGTACACATTTACCGTGGGTTGAGTATGCCCATAATTCTCACATCTCTACTGCCTCTGGGTTGTCCCCTTTTGAAGCCTCTCTTGGCTATCAGCCATCCCTCATCCCCTCTTCTTTTCCAGACGCCGTCATCCCCTCTGTGAAGGACCACATGGAGGCTTGCCGCCGGATCTGGGACCAGACCAGGGCAGCCCTGAACCGAACTGCTGCCCTCAACAAGAAGATCGCTGACCGCAAGCGTGTCCCTGCTCCAGTGTATTCCCCTGGACAACAGGTTTGGCTCTCATCAAAGAACTTCCCTCTTAAGGGGTGCTCCCGTAAACTGTCTCCTAGGTTTTTGGGCCCTTTCCCTGTCCAAGCTGTCATCAGTCCTACCACTGTCCGCCTGAGGCTCCCTTCTCACCTTCGGGTCCATCCCGTTTTTCATGTTTCCCAAGTCAAGCCTGTGTCTTTCAGCCCGTTGTGCCCTCCGTCCAGACCCCCTCCACCCGCCCGGATCGTTGACGGCCACCCCGTCTTCATTGTGCGCCGCATTGTGGATGTCCGCCCCCGGGGTCGGGGTTGCCAGTATCTGGTTGATTGGGAGGGTTATGGTCCGGAGCAGCGGTCCTGGGTTCCGCGCTCCTTCATTCTGGATCCCACGCTCATCTCTGACTTTGAGCGCCGTTCGGCGTCTTCTTCTACTCGTCCGCCGGGTGGCGTCCCTTGAGGGTGGGGGGTACTGTTGGGCTCACTGGATTGTGTGCTGAGCTGCGTTAGGGTTTTTTCTTACCTTTTCCTCCTTAGACTCCAGTCCTGACGAGCCTCCAGCTGGTTCCAATTGGACGCAATCAGGGAGCAGTATTTAGAGGAGTGGATTCCCTGGGACGGACGCCAGTCGGTTAAAGTTACACACAGTGGTAACCTACCTGCTAGCTCTCCTAAGACTGAACCGATAGTTTAGACTGAAGCTTACCTCCATGTCCTCCTTCTCTCTCCTAGAAGCCTTGCTGTTTCCAAGCCGGTCCTCCTCTCAGTCCTCCTGGATCCTTCCCTCGACTGCTCACCTGCCTGTCCACCCTCTGGAGCTCTCAAGTCGAAGCCCCCCATCTCTGTCTAAGACTCAATTCCAGTGGGCTCTTCCAACCTCCCCTCCAGCTGCACCGCTCTCCAAGAGCTGTAAGAAATCAGCATCTTCTCTAAATAACTCAGATCCTCCTGTCAGCATCTAACTTATATCTCTCTCCGTGCAGTTCCTGAAGAAGCCGCTGTTATCCGAACCATCACGCCAGGCTGAACTCTATTCTGTAAAACTTTTCAATAAACAATCTAACTGCTCCACAACTCGCATTGTGTCTGCGCCAGAGTCGACTTTTGAATCATGTCAAATGGTTTTAGTAATAAAGTAGATCTGGTTATATCCTTACGAGGTACCATTTCATGGGTTGACACTAAGGATTTTTACCACTTGCGCTCTGGGCAAGTGACTTTCACATTTCATTTGCCCAGAAACAATTTTTACTTGCCCAGTATAATGTTTGATAAATATAGTTCCTAATATTCATTTTTGTATATATATCAGTGAAACTTTTTAAATGTTTGTTGTAATTCAGTATTTTTTAAGTTTCCAGGTTCCTGGTGTGTATCTGCATGCGTCAGATAATGAACTGCAGCCTACATTACCGTGTTAACATGCTTTTCAATCCTTCCTGCACATTCTTTTCAAACTAAACTTTGCTTTAAACTCTTGTGTGCTTGGAAAAATATAAATTGAAATGTTAAAAATCTAAAAAAAAACTGGACAGGTTAAAAACTTACACTACTACTACTCACCAATCTAACATGTTTAGCTCTATAAAATTTAAATGCACCTCTCCAATGTCTAAGAGAAACAAATTGAATGAACATTTTTTAATGTATGACCGCTGTACAGAAGACTGCCATATGATAGAAATATTTACACTGTGCGCATAGAATTATTATTATCATTTTCCTAATCCCTGACTGATCATTTTTAATCTAGCATGTATTATAGTATAGATTAAATTCATCATCCAGCTGCTGCTCTGCAGAATTCTCTCCCCATGAGCTGAATCACGCCATCTAGCGGAAAATCACGCGGCTTTTTCAAATCACGCGACAATGTGTACAAAACAACAAGATGCCGCCGGCAACGCTTCTGGGTCGTTTTCAGCGAATGTCGGTGATTTTAATACAGAAGAGGATTAGGGCCACTGAAAAAAAAAAAAAAGTTAACTGATTTCTTTTATTTTATTTCAGTATAGTATGGGAAGAAAGTCAGAATTCTGACTTTAATGTGACTTTTTTCTCAGAATTCTGACTTTAATCTCAGAATTCTGACTTTTTTCTCAGAATTCTGACTTTTTTCTCAGAATTCTGACTTTAATCTCAGAATTCTGACTGTTTTCTCAGAATTCTGACTTTAATCTCAGAATTCTGACTAATGTCAGAATTCTGACTTTAATCTCAGAATTCTGACTTTTTCTCTCAGAATTCTGACTTTTTTTATTGTCAGAATTCAGTCAGAATTCTGAGAAAACAGTCAGAATTCTGACTTAAACTGAAGTAAAATTTAAAAATCAGTCAACTTTTTTTTTTTTCAGTGGCCCTAATCCTATTTTAAAGTAATTTTAAAGTGATAAATATTTTTTTTTTTGCGAAATTTGTACTCTCCCGACAATAAAAACTACTTGCCCCAGGCGATTGGGCGATGGTTAATATCGAGCCCTACATTTGGAAAATTACTCATGCATCCGTTAGACCTCAGGGTGCATCAAAGAAAATTCAGAAACATTAATTACTTTATAACCACAGTTAACTGCTACTTTACCAGGGGACTAATATTTCCATCCAAATCATTATGAGAACCACATTAATTGCTGCTGTGGAAGTTCACTAGAAGATTATGAATGTATTAAATAACTAGAAGTTATTGATAGGTCATTCGAATCCAGGGTTAAACTAATTAATTATTATCAGTTGATTGATTAAAACTGTAATTTGTTTACTGATTGTAGTTCTTAGTCTTTTACTCCTGAATCCAGCTGTTAAAATCCAAATGTCTTTCACCAGTTTAGTAATTTAGATTATGGCTGCAACAGAGTTATTAATTAGCAACCAGATAAATGTGTCTGTTTATTCTGATGGAACTGAAAGAGAGATAAATCGTTCACTGCTTAAAATAAAAAAAGACCACGAGTTAAAATATGATGGTTCCTTTATTAGCTACAATCACACAGTATTATTATCTCTTAATACGAATAAATACAAAGACACTAAATACTGAAAATAAGCACAAATAAACAAATCAAAGGGGTTTAAGAGTCAGTTCAAGAGTCTCTGAGGAATGTTTTAAGGCTTAATGAAAGTTTCCTTTAGAAATAGCTGCAGATAAATATAAATAAACCCTGATGCAGAGAGATGGCTGATATACAGAAAGGAAACCAGGCATAAAATGTTTGCTGCTTGTTTGACCCACATGCAGAGAACTTTCCAGCAGACAGAGGAGGTTTAGGAATTTATATGCACAGAGGAAAATGATTTGTTTCTTCCGCAGGTCTGGACCAGGAAACCAGCCTGCACCCAGAGGAGAAGGGGAATATTAAGCAGGCAGTTCAGTGGCTGACTGTTCCAGTTAGCCCACTTGAGACGGAGGGGAGATATGTGCAGGGGCCACTATGTGGCCCTGAGAGCAGGGGCCACTATGTGGCTCTGAGAAGTTTAACAATCCAATGTACAAACTGTCTCTGAGCAAACTTTGAAATTAACTTTTCTTTGTTTTTTTCTTGTCATTTGGGGAAAAGCCGAACCAGTTTCCTGTAATGGAAGTAGAGATTTGTATGCTTTTTATTTTCTATAATAGCATTAAGGCGGTTATTAGCGACAAGAAATATAAAAAGATGCCAGATACTCTGCTCGAGTCTCATATACGCTCGCAAACCCGTAGGCTCTGCTTGCGGATTTTTTTTTGCTCTCTCTCGGATTGCACTTGGATCGTCGCCTAGCAACCTTTCCAGCCAATAGAACGACAGCCTCGGAAAGGGTGCGCTTGTTTAACCCTACTGAGTGTGCCTGTGCTACTACGCCACTTATAAGGATGTCAGCTGAAACTGCTATTTACAGTAGTTTAGTGGCTGATTGTTGTTTCAAAATAGAAAACCTGGTTTCATTTCTTAGTTATGCCCTGGATTTTGTAGCGTTTGTGGACGCTACGTCGCTACTTGATCAAAGCAATAACGTCACTACAGGAAAGTTACTTGATAAATAAAGCAGCGACGCTACGATCAACCTATTGGAACATGTAGTTAAACTAATAGCTTCGCTACATGTAGCGGCGCTACTGCCCATCACTGCTCTTCGCGCACAAACCGCACTCTGCTCGAGTCTCAGATACGCTCGCAAACCCGTAGGCTCTGCTTGCGGATTTGTTTTTGCTCTCTCTCGGATTGGATCGGATCGTCCCCTAGCAACCTTTCCAGCCAATAGAACGACAGCTTTGGAAAGGTAAAGATAAAAATTTAATATGTCGGTTGTTTGCTTTTGTACATAACAAACCACTAATTGTTGAAAATTAGTTAATTCAGAATTTTTTGGGGTTATCCATAAGTACTGAACTGCTGAATCGAGCCACAAAACTACTGTAAATAGCAGTTTCAGCTGACGCTCTTATAAGTGGCGTAGTAACACAGGCACACTCAGTAGGATTAAACAAGCGCACCCTTTCCCAGGCTGTCGTTCTATTGGCTGGAAAGGTTTCTAGGCAACGATCCAACTGCAATCCGAGAGAGAGCAAAAAAAATCCACAAGCAGAGCCTACGGGTTTGCGAGCGTATCTGAGATTCGTGCAGAGCGCGGTTTGTGCGCGAAGAGAAGGAGGCAAGCGGGAGGAGAAAATATCTGTGCAAGAAGCATTAAATCTGAGAGAAGAAACAAAGATTTGAGAGAGAAGAGAAAATATTTAAGAGAGAGCGCATGTTTTGAGTGTGAGCATTATAAGTTTTGAGTGCAAGAAGATGAAATTCTTTTCTCAAATTGAAATTATTTCATCTTCTTGCATTATGGCAGGATAATTCTCCCATAGTAATAGGGTTTCCCCTCCCCCACCCATTGCTGTGGATTGGGAGCTGGCTAAGAAAAAGGTTCTATGATGTCGTTAAGGTAAAAATGTCCGACTAAAGTAGATAGATCTGTAAAGCAAGTAGACTCAAACAGCTAACTTTAGATTTTGATGTTGTTAT
Source organism: Cyprinodon diabolis (assembly GCA_030533445.1). Classification (NCBI taxonomy): domain Eukaryota; kingdom Metazoa; phylum Chordata; class Actinopteri; order Cyprinodontiformes; family Cyprinodontidae; genus Cyprinodon; species Cyprinodon diabolis. The sequence goes on from CM060081.1 coordinate 854,827, forward strand.
ACTGTAAATATCATGATAGATATAAGACACCTTTAACAAGCCTGAGATTTAGCCCTTAAACAACATTTTTCTGTTCTTCCAAATGAAACAAAAGGTTATAAATCAATAATATTATAACTTGCTGTTTCAGTTATAAGGGATAATAATGAATCAAAATCTGAATAACAATAATTGACTAATAGATGCCAATAAGCTTTTAACAATAACAATGTGATATATTTTTTATGTGTCTATTCATCTGGTCAACATAGTACGGAAGAGGATTAGGGCCACTGAAAAACAAAAAAAAGTTAACTGATTTATTTTATTTTATTTCAGTATAGTCTTCTTCTACATGTGGGCATTTGTTCGACCTTTAAAAGGACCAAATGTTATTAGTCTTATTAGTCTTTTTTGTAAATTCCTTTCAAATCTGATTAATGTTCAGTAGCAGCCATTCAATATGGGCCTTCCAAGCAAACGGCAGCCCACAACCCTGCAACTCCCAGCAACATCCCCTCCGACTTCCAGCCACTGGTTAGACTCACTGAATTACAGGGTCTGATCAGGAGATGGCGCTTTTCTTTAAATCTTAATGTCCACAAATCATGACAGAAAGAATATTTTAGTACAAAGATTGACTTGTGACTGGATGAGCTGGTGAACTGTAACGTGCTTTGAGATGACATGTGTTGTGAATTGGCGCTATAGAAATAAACTGAACTGAATTTAAATTAAATTGATCAGCCAAGGGTCAGCCAAGGACAAGCCAAGGGCCAGCCAATGGTCAGCCAAAGACCAGCCAAGGGTCAGCCAAGGACCAGCCAAGGAGCAGCCAAGGGTCAGCCAAGGACAAGCCAAGGACCAGCCAAGGGCCAGCCAATGGTCAGCCAAAGACCAGCCAAGGGTCAGCCAAGGACCAGCCAAGGACCAGCCAAGGAGCAGCCAAGGGTCAGCCAAGGACAAGCCAAGGACCAGCCAAGGGCCAGCCAAAGACCAGCCAAGGGTCAGCCAAGGACCAGCAAAGGAGCAGCCAAGGGTCAGCCAAGGACAAGCCAAGGACCAGCCAAGGGCCAGCCAATGGTCAGCCAAGGGTCAGCCAAGGGTCAGCCAAGTAATCTTAACTCGCGGAGGGTGAGGCTTGGCCTGATCCAGGGAGGGTGGTGTCCAGGGGTTCTCCGCTTTGTGCCGAAGGTGTTAGAAGGTGGACAGGCAGGTAGGAGGACAAAGCTGACTAGCCATCAAAGGGTTTCCTTGACATCTAGGAGTTCCAGACTTGGAGTCTTGCAGATTTGGGTCTATGGTTCTAGGAAGGAAACAGAAACACGGAATCACAAACTGGCTATGAGGTTACTTGGGAAAGACTTTGGTTGGTCAAGTACTTTCTGGTTTCCACTTCTTAAGAAGGGCTCTAATTAGCAGTGATGGGGAACATCTGCCTGTCGCACCCTGCAGAAAGAGAGAGAGAAAACCTGACCTGCACCCTGACCTGAGAGTATGACATATTTGGATTTTGATTATTTTTGCACCTGTAAAGAAATGGGCTTTCTACATAGCGAAGGTGGATTAGCTTCATAGTATGTTTGGAAAGACAAATTCTGAGTTTATTATAGTTTCGAGGACCTTTCATCATAGAACCATTGATTGAATAGAGTTACTGTAAACATGTCCGGCTAATATATGCTTTGCATGTTGGAGGCGATGTTCATATCTCTCCTTCATAAACAGATTGACTGAGAGACATTGCTCTGATCCACTTGCAGTTGAGGTAAAGCAGATACTCTCTTGCACAACAATGCTGCATTTTCTTACGACCATCGGTTGGTTCGGCTCGACAGGCCGTTTGGGATTCCTTCTTAACCTGCTCACTTCATCCCTGCTGTCAGAACTGCTCCTGTGTCTGCTGACAGGGAAGCAGCCCGCAAGTGTTCACCAGCCTGCAAGCACTCAGGGAGGCTTCACGTTTTCACAGCACGTTTCTGCTCACTGAAAGTCAGTGCGTTAGCCTATTTTCAGCTTCATTTGAACAACTTTCAGAATAAACACGCAGTTGTACTGAAATGAGCCGGATGGAGCCCCGGTGAGAGGAACACAGATGTCAGTCAAAAATCCCAAACTCATACATTAAACACGCATAGCGGCTGAATCTCTGCATAGTCGGGGATAATTTTAGCGTAGCAGCTCCCTAGGTTTAAACACTATGAAACCTGCTTCTTTTTTATATCCTCACCAGTGATGGGAGTAATGGCATTACTAACGGCGTTACCTTTTTTTTTAGTAACAAGTAATCTAACTAATTACTTTGACTGTAACTATAACGCAGTTACCATTGCTGACAACCCATTACTGCATGTTACCGATGGATGGATGGATGGATGGATGGATGGATGGATGGATGATGGATGGATGATGGATGGATGGGTGGATGGATGATGGATGGATGGATAATGGATGGATGGATGGATGAGGATGGATGGATGGATGATGGATGGATGGATAATGGATGGATGGATAATGGATGGATGGATGGATGGATGGATAATGGATGGATGGATGGATGGATGGATGGATGATGGATGGATAATGGATGGATGGATGGATGGATGATGGATGGATGGATGATGGATAGATGGATGGATGATGGATGGATGGATGGATGATGGATGGATGGATGGATGGATTGATGGATGGATGATGGATGGATGGATGATGGATGGATAATGGATGGATGGATAATGGATGGATGGATGGATTGATGGATGGATGGATGATGGCTGGATGGATGGATGATGGATGGATGATGGATGGAGGATGGATGGATGGATGGATTGATGGATGGATGATGGATGGATGGATGATGGATGGATAATGGATGGATGGATAATGGATGGATGGATGGATGGATAATGGATGGATGGATAATGGATGGATGGATAATGGATGGATGGATGGATGATGGATGGATAATGGATGGATGGATGGATTGATGGATGGATGGATGATGGATGGATGATGGATGGATGGATGGATGATGGATGGAGGATGGATGGATGGGTGATGGATGGAGGATGGATGGATGGATGGATGATGGATGGATAATGGATGGATGGATGGATTGATGGATGGATGGATGATGGCTGGATGGATGGATGGATGGATGGATGGATGATGGATGGAGGATGGATGGATGGGTGATGGATGGAGGATTGATGGATGGATGGATGATGGATGGATAATGGATGGATGGATGGATTGATGGATGGATGGATGATGGATGGATGATGGATGGATAATGGATGGATGGATGGATGGATGATGGATGGATGGATGGATTGATGGATGGATGGATGATGGATGGATGATGGATGGATAATGGATGGATGGATGGATGGATGATGGATGGATAATGGATGGATGGATGGATGGATGGATAATGGATGATGGATGGATGGATGCATGGATGATGGATGGATAATGGATGGATGGATTGATGGATGGATGGATGATGGATGGATGATGGATGGATGGATGGATGATGGATGGAGGATGGATGGATGGGTGATGGATGGAGGATGGATGGATGGATGATGGATAGAGGATGGATGGATGGGTGATGGATGGATGATGGATGGATAATGGATGGATGGATGGATTGATGGATGGATGGATGATGGCTGGATGGATGGATGGATGGATGGATGGATGATGGATGGAGGATGGATGGATGGATGGATGATGGATGGATGATGGATGGATGGATGGATGATGGATGGATGATGGCTGGATGGATGGATGATGGATGGATGGATGGATGGATGGATGATGGATAGATGGATGGATGATGGATGGATGGATGGATGATGGATGGAGGATGGATGGATGGATGGATTGATGGATGGATGATGGATGGATGGATGATGGATGGATAATGGATGGATGGATAATGGATGGATGGATGGATGGATGGATGATGGATGGATAATGGATGGATGGATAATGGATGGATGGATGGATGATGGATGGATAATGGATGGATGGATGGATTGATGGATGGATGGATGATGGATGGATGATGGATGGATGGATGGATGATGGATGGAGGATGGATGGATGGGTGATGGATGGAGGATGGATGGATGGATGATGGATGGATAATGGATGGATGGATGGATTGATGGATGGATGGATGATGGCTGGATGGATGGATGGATGGATGGATGATGGATGGAGGATGGATGGATGGATGGGTGATGGATGGAGGATTGATGGATGGATGGATGATGGATGGATAATGGATGGATGGATGGATTGATGGATGGATGGATGATGGATGGATGGATAATGGATGGATGGATGGATGGATGATGGATGGATAATGGATGGATGGATGGATGGATGGATGGATAATGGATGATGGATGGATGGATGCATGGATGATGGATGGATAATGGATGGATGGATGGATCCTCTGGCATGGGAGCTGCCTTGGAGCTCGTCTGCCTGGCTGTGTGTTTCCTGGACGGGGCCGCCTTTTACAGCTGCTTTTTGTATCTCTGCTTCTTGTATCTCTGCTTCTGTCTCCTTGAACCCCAGTCGGCCTTGGCAGATGGCCGCTCACACTGAGCCTGGTTCTGCTGGAGGTTTCTTCCTGTTAAAAGGGAGTTTTTCCTCTCCACTGTCGCTACAAGCATGCTTAGTGTGAGGGATTGTATTTGAGTCAATGAGTCAATGCAATCAACTGGTTTTCCTTAGATAGAAAACTTTGTATCAATTTGACTGTATGATCTGATTGAACTGTAAAGTGCCTTGAGATGACATGTGTTGTGAATTTGGCGCTATATAAATAAACTGAATTGAATTGAATTGGATTGATGGATGGATGATGGATGGATAATGGATGGATGGATGGATGGATGATGGATGGATAATGGATGGATGGATGGATGGATGGATGATGGATGGATAATGGATGGATGGATGGATGGATGATGGATGGATAATGGATGGAT
>CM060081.1:862314-897314 GCA_030533445.1 Cyprinodon diabolis
AGCTGGCTTTGAAACACACGGCGAGAAGGTGGGGGCTGGGTGGGGAGGGTTACGGGGGCGAGAAATACAAAAGTAACGCAATAGTTAGTTTTATTAGTAACTAGTTACTTTTATTGTGGAGTAACTCAGTTAGTAACTCAGTTACTTTTTGGGAGAAGTAACTAGTAACTATAACTAATTACTTTTTCAAAGTAACGTGCCCAACACTGATCCTCACTGATGGTTGTCTTGAGTTTTTTATAGATAACAATTAGCCATGGTTTGGGGCTTCATTTTTTAATGAAATACATGCATTATTACCTCTGTAATCAGCATGATGGTATTTTTGGTTTAGACTAAAGTACATTTTTGTTAAACCAAGTTGTTTCATCAAAGCACTATATGTGTCGCTTTTGATATAGTCAGAATACCATTTACATTCTGACATCAGGTTTTCTTTCAAACTCTTTATACAAATAAAAATATTCCGACCATCTCTGTGTTACTGCCCCCAGGTGGTCAGAAAACTCTTGGCTGACTCAGTCAGATTGTATCTACCAAACCTAACTCTACATCCCACTGATTGTCTCAACAATCTCCATCACTGGTTTTCTTACTTTTGTTGTTCCTAAAATCATTATTTAAAAAAATCAGAGTTTTTCCCATTTTAGATGGGCAGCTGGATTTGATGGAGAAGAGGGACCCACTGGTTTGACTGGAAAAGGTCCTGGAAGGATCATTGTTTCTTTTAGCATGTGCTCTCCTCAGTTTGGCAGCAACCACAATGTTCAACAGGGGAGGCACAAAAACAGCAGGATATGATCTTAAAGAAAAATCTGGCAAAAAAACAAACCAAACAAAAAAAAAACACAACAATCAGCGAACATTTGTAATAAAAAGGTTTTACAGGCTTGAGTCTCCCACAAAGGTTGACCTTTTAGGCGGGGACTATAAATTTAATCATGTTTGAATGAAAAACCAAGATCAAGATCCAAATCTAATTTACATTCCCATCAGGTCTAGCTGCACAAAGGGTAACAGAAAAGTCAGGAAAAAGCTTCCTGGATGGGAAGAGAAACGTCTTCAAACTTGGAAACAAAGTCCAGTGGATTGATTTTTAACTTTTTTGGAATTACTTCAAATACTTAGCTGTTTCTTTCTTGCCATAATCCAAATTCTAAAAGTCTATTCAGTTGGACTATAAGCTGTGTATCCACCTGAGTTCTGCACAACACACCTGATGGTCCCAACCCCATTTATAAGGCAAAAAATCCCACTTATTAAACCGGACAGGGGACACCTGTGAAGTGAAAACCACTTCAGGTGACGACCTCTGGAAGTGCCAAGAGTGTGTGAAGCAGTAATCAAAGCCAAAGTTGGCTACTTTGAAGAACCTTTGATATAAATATATAAATTTTTTTCAGTATGTAGTTGATGTGTTGAGTAGATCTGTAAATAGGGTAGGCATTATAAACCTGGCTACAGTCTATACTTTTAGAGATATGTGCAAAGGTTTTGCTTCTTGCATGGTTGTAACCAAAACATGAACATTTTTATTTATCAATTCACTCATTCATTGCAGTGGTTTTCAAACTTGTTCCTTAGGACTCACTGTCCTGCATGTTTTAGGTCCTGATTCAATAAATATGTGATTATCAGGTCCCTGCAGCCCATGGTGGCTGCTGAACAGGGAGTGCGATCATTGGATACAGGTGAGCTTGGAGCAGAGACCCATCTGAGACATGTAGGACAGTTGGTCCCAAGAACTGGGTTTGAAAACCACTTCATGTGTTTTAATCCACACTGTCTGATTGGCCTGGAGAAGCTATTGGATATGATTGTAACAGAAAGTTGTTAGAATGAGTTAATGAGCTGAGCCATGTGGGGAGCGTCAGAGCTGGGTGGCTGGTAGTCAAGTTCTCCTGATTGAGAGCCGTTTTAATCACGCTTCAATTAGGTTTAGTTTACAGAGCAAAGCTTCGCATTTAGAGCACAAGCAGAGGGAGGGCTAAAACACAAGCTAATTAAAAGTTTCAACTTGGAGGCATGCTGACTGTGAATCACTAAGGATGTTGCTGGTGGGTTTACTGTTGATCGCAAGCTGCTAAAGCAGTTGATTAAAAGAAATAATGAATAATGATGATGCTGCAAAGTAAGTGTGCTGCAGAGTGCAGTAAAGGCACCTGTGAGCGGGTCGGGGTGAGAGTTAGTGAGAGTTAGTGAAAGGTATTGAGAGTTAGTGAAAGGTAGTGAGAGTTAGTGAGAGTTAGTGAAAGGTATTGAGAGTTAGTGAAAGGTAGTGAGAGTTAGTGAGAGTTAGTGAAAGGTAGTGAAAGGTAGTGAAAGGTAGTGAGAGTTAGTGAAAGGTATTGAGAGTTAGTGAAAGGTAGTGAGAGTTAGTGAGAGTTAGTGAAAGGTAGTGAAAGACTTTTGAACCGTCCATTCCACCTGCTCTTAGCAGCAATGATTTTATGGGATTCTTTATAAATAAGATTGATCTTATTAAAAATAAGATCATAAGCACTCCTCTATCCGCGATTGTACCTGAGGTAGTCATGGAATCTGAACCGGGTTTAGACTGCTTTGATCCAGTTGAACTTTCTGAATTAGCAAAATTATTGTCTTCATCTAAGCCTTCAACTTGTATGTTAGATCCAGTTCCAACCAGGCCATAGCTCTGGGTGAGTTTGGCAACTGTATTAAAAAGAAATCTAGGATTATTCTTATTCTCCTCTATTAATGAGGAGAAGTATGCTGCTCTTGCTTTACAAAGGGTCCTCTTATACAGCAGTAAACCATTTTTCCAGACTAGGAAGGACTCCCGCAGGCCTGTGGAGCGATATTTTCTCTCCAGTTTCCTAGCATTTTGCTTCAAAGTACGCAGCTCTGCATTAAACCAAGGAGCAAGCTTTCTATTTTCAACGGTTTTCATTTTCAAGGGAGCTGCGTTGTCTAAGGCAGTACGCAGAGAACTAGCAACCCCATCAACAAAATCATCAACCTGTGAAGGGGAATAAGCTATGCTTTTGCACTCTGCAGCACTGCTCAGCGACACAGAGGAGATAGAAAGTGAAGCAGATTCTTTAAAATTTATAACTGCACTATCTGATAAAGATCTACTAAAATGTAACCTTCTTTTGGGGGAGGAGAACTCTGTTAAAGTAATCCTGAAGGTTATTAGAAAGTGGTCAGAGAGGACAGGGTTGTGAGGAAATACTGTTATTTCTTCACATTCTATGCCGTATGTCAGCACAAGATCCAAAGTATGAAGACGGGAATGTGTGGGACTATTCACATTTTGAACAAAGCCAATAGTGTCTAAGATAGCATTAAAGGCTGCTCTTAAGCTATCGCCTTCAATGTCAGCATGGATGTTAAAATCTCCCACTATGATGACCCTGTCAGTATTTAATACCAAATCAGAAAGGAACTCTGAAAACTCATCTAAAAATTCAGAGTAAGGACCTGGTGGACGATACAAAGTTACAAAAAGAAGAGGTTTTCTTGCCTTGAAATTTGGATGAGGGAAATTAAGGGTTAAATGTTCAAAAGAGTTGTAGGTATTAACTGTTTTGGGAGTAATCAGTAAGTCAGACTGGAAGATTGTTGCTACTCCTCCTCCTCGCCCAGAACTTCTGGGTATGTGAAAATTTAAATAGCTTGAAGGAGTTGCCTCGTTTATGCTCACATAATCCTCTTGCTGCAGCCAGGTTTCTGTAAGGCAAAACAAGTCAATGTGATTATCACAAATCAAGTCATTAACTAGCAGACTTTTAGAGGAAAGAGATCTTATGTTAAACAGACCGCATTTAATTGTTTTAACTTTTCCCCAATTGGAGTTATTTTGATTTTAATTAGATTATCATGATTTACTCCTTTGGGAATCTTTGCTAATTTATTAGATTTTGGTCGTGGGCAAGACACTGTCTGGATGGAGTAAAGAGTGGGTAACAGTAGAGAAGCTGCAGAGATGTGTGTTAAACTACAACTCTGCTTCCTGGTCTGCACCCTGGGGGGTCAGGGTTTTGGAGGACTAATAAATGTGGCCAGATTCCTAGAAAGAAGAGCTGCACCATCCAAAGTGGGATGGATGCCGTCTCTCCGAATCAGACCAGGCTTTCCCCAAAAGGATTGCCAATTATGAATGTAGCCCACGTTGTTTTCAGGACACCACCTAGACAACCAGCGGTTGAATGACGACATGCGGCTAAACATGTCATCACTGGTCAGATCAGGGAGGGGACCAGAGAAAATTACGGAGTCCGACATTTTTTTGGCAAACTTACACACCGAAGCAACACTAATTTTAGTGACCTCCGATCGGCGTAACCGGGTGTCATTACCACCAGTGTGAATAACAATCTTACTGTATTTAACCTCATCCTTAGCCAGCAGTTTCAGGTAGGATTTGATGTCGCCCGTTCTGGCCCCCGGCAAACATTTGACTATGGTCCCTGGTGTCTCTAATGCCACATTTCTGACTATGGAGCTGCCAATCACCAGAGTGGGCTTCTCAGTGGGTGTGTCACTGAGTGGGGAAAACCGGTTAGAAACGTGAACGGGTTGGTGGTGACCAGTGGGCAGAGATCCACGACTACGCTTTCTGCGTACAGTTACCCAATCGCCTGGCTGCTCAGGCACTTTTGGAGGACAGCTACTTGGGGGGCCTACTTTAACTCCTGGATGTTCAACAGCCTGAAGCCTGGATTCTAACTCTGACACCCTTGCCTCCAAAGCTACAAAAATACTACACTTATTACACATCCCATTATCACTAAAGGAGGCAGAGGAATAACTGAACATCTGACACAGAGAGCAGGAGAGAGGAGAGGAAGAAGGAAGAGTTGGAAAAGAGTCAAGGGAGGGAGAGAGAGAAGCCATAGCAATGCTAAGCTAGCGCTAGCCTAGGCTAGCTACTCCTTGCTATCAGAAATAAAACCGTGTGAAACTGACAAGTGCTCAGTAGAAAAGTGCAGCAGAAGGTGCTATGTTTTAAACTAGTCAGTTAGAGTTACTTAGATACAGAGATATCACAGAGAAAATAACTTAACTTCAGATGGAGTTCCTCTGGACAGCTGCAGCAGCTGCACACTCAGTTAATCCAAACAGGAAGTGAACAGGTCCAAACAGAGTTAGTGAAAGGTAGTGAGAGTTAGTGAAAGGTAGTGAAAGGTAGTGAGAGTTAGTGAAAGGTATTAAGAGTTATTGAGAGTTAGTGAGAGGTTGTGAGAGTTTGTGAGAGTTAGTGAAAGGTAGTGAGAGTTAGTGAGAATTAGTGAAAGGTAGTGAGAGGTAGTGAGAATTAGTGAGAGTTAGTGAGAGATAGTGAGAATTAGTGAGAGTTAGTGAGAGGTAGTGAGAGTTAGTGAAAGGTAGTGAGAGGTAGTGAGAGTTAGTGAAAGGTAGTGAGAGGTAGTGAGAGTTAGTGAAAGGTAGTGAGAGTTAGTGAAAGGTAGTGAGAGGTAGTGAGAGTTAGTGAAAGGTAGTGAGAGGTAGTGAGAGTTAGTGAAAGGTAGTGAGAAGTAGTGTGAGTTAATGAGAGTTAGTGAGAGGTAGTGATAGGTAATGACAGTTAGTGAGAGTTAGTGAAAGGAGGTGAGAGTTAGTGAGAGTTAGTAAGAGTTAGTGAAAGGTAGTGAGAGGTAGTGAGAGTTAGTGAAAGGTAGTGAGAAGTAGTGAGAGTTAATGAGAGTTAGTGAAAGGTAGTGAAAGGTAGTAAGAGGTAGTGAGAGTTAGTGAGAGGTAGTGAGAGCTAGTGAGAGGTAGTGAGAGTTAGTGAGAGTTAGTGAAAGGTAGTGAAAGGTAGTGAAAGGTAGTGAGAGTTAGTGAGAGGTAGTGAGAGTTAGTGAAAGGTAGTGAGAGTTAGTAAGAGTTAGTGAAAGGTAGTGAAAGGTAGTGAGGTAGTGAGAGGTAGTGAGGGGTAGTGAGAGGTAGTGAGTGTTAATGAGAGGTAGTGAGAGTTAGTGAAAGGTAGTGAGTGTTAATGAGAGGTAGTGAGTGTTAATTAGAGGTAGTGAGAGTTAGTGAAAGGTAGTGAGGGGTAGTGAGAGGTAGTGAGTGTTAATGAGAGGTAGTGAGTGTTAATGAGAGGTAGTGAGAGTTAGTGAAAGGTAGTGAGGGGTAGTGAGAGGTAGTGAGTGTTAATGAGAGGTAGTGAGTGTTAATTAGAGGTAGTGAGAGTTAGCTCCCGCCTGATAGGGTCAGGCTATAGGAAGCATCCTCCTTATTCTTCATGTTTCCTCTTATTAACAGCAAACCAATCGATAAGCAGTCATGTGCAAAAGGCTTAAGCTTTGGGGGGGTGCAGGGATAAAAACTCTTGAGAGAGCCTGGCTGTTGCTATGGCAACCAGCCCTGGTACATCTGAAAAATGAGGCAGATTTTATGTTGAAGGACAGTCTCTTTTGTCTTTGTTCTTCATTGAAGCGTCTGTGAGGTGATCAAAGGTGTGACAGGTAGATGAAGCGCGATAGCAAAGCAGACAGGGCGGGGGGGGACAGAACAAAGGAATAAAGGAGGAGGGGGAGATATGGCAGTGGAGGGTGTAGCTAAAGATATGAAGCTTCAAAAGGGACAAACTGTTCAGATACTCTGTTTAAATCAGAGGCTATAGTCCTTCCTTTGACCTCAGAAGCTATGGCTGGAATAAATAGTAGATTCCCCACATGTGTGACATAGAAGCTTATTTTATTAGCAACAATTTAGGCAACGTATTCACAATGAGCCCAGTGACGTATTGTGGGTTTATTTACGGCGCTTCTTCTCTCAACAGAGATAAACCTCCACCCCCATTCCTCCCTGAAATCTTAGAGTATAAGAAGTAGGTTACACACAGAAAAGCAAACGGCTCCTGAAGGACGGCAGAGTAGGGAAAATAAAGAGCACAGAAGGCTGATGTTACATGAGAGAAGAAGAACAAAATGAACACGACATATGGCACATCAGAGTTTACTTTTTACTTAGAGAACTTAACCTTAACTTTAAAACTAAATGTGTTTAAACTAGAGAGACTGTCTTTTCTTTAATTGGCAGACTGTATTTTGAGCTATAGTACGCTGTTCAATAAGGTCATTTGGAAGTTTCATAATAACCTAAATTAATACAGTTGTGCAAAATTCTTATAAAGAAAAGATTCTTCAATTGAATTTTTTTTATTTAATTCAGTTTATTTCTATGGCGCCAATTTACAACACATGTCATCTCAAGGCAATTTATAGAGGCAATTTAACCAGATCATCCAGTCACATTGATTCAAAGTTTTCTAAGGTAAACCAGCTGATTGCATAAACTCATGGACTCTTCAGCAATCCCTCACACTAAGCATGCTTGTAGCGACAGTGGAGAGGAAAAACTCCCTTTGAACAGGAAGAAACATCCAGCAGAACCAGGCTCAGTGTGAGCGGCCATCTGCTGAGGCCCACTGGGGTTCAAGGAGACGGAAGCAGACATAGAAAAAGAAGCATAGATACAAAAGGCAACTGTCAACCAGCTTGGGTTGGTTCTGAATCTAATTAATAAAGCAATAATCCCTGAGAAGTTGATCTAAAGAAGGCCTTTTAAAATCCCTCAAACCCACAGATTCAAGGAGATTATTGCTTCTATAAAACACTTACCCCAAATTGCCCATGGAATAAAGAAAAATAAACATAAACACATAAAACAACAATTTGTTGGCAATAAGAAAAAAGTGAGAACCATTTCTCCCACCATGGTTACCAAGCAACCATGGTTCTCGTTAATATCGTAGACCTGCACCGGTCAATCACGGGCCTCTCTCTGGAGCTAAGGCACCACAGAGGTAGAGGCAGCATCATGCTGGTGTTAGCTTAGGAGGAGAGCTTAGCAGGGGCGGTTCTAGGATTACAGATTTAGGGGTGCTGGGCACCCAGATAGCTGTCTGGACCAGTTTCACTCTTTTCTACACACATTTTCTACATTTTTTAACTTCCTCAGTGCCTTTTGCCAATAATTGACTCTATCATTCACCAACTCATCCTATCTGAGAGTTTTGTGTTTTTGTCTTCTAAGACGGGCAATACCAAAACTTTACTCCTTGCTCCTCTCCTTCCCTTGTACAACTTTTTTCCCGAGCTTTTATTTTCATTCCACTGTCACAAGTACAGAGCAACGAAATTCCCTCTCTGCATTTAACCCATTCCTTTGGGGAGCAGTGGGCTGCCACTGTGCGGCGCCTTGGGAGCAGTGTGGGGTTGATGGTCTTGATGGTCTTGAGTGAAAGTGTCTGAAAGGGCAATGGAGGCTAGTAGTTTGCTAGCGGAGCTTATTGCAAAGCGAAAGAAGCCTCAAACAGTAGAGACTGTAATGCTGGGTGTTACAACCCGATTCGTCCCGTTATTTCAGTTTAGTATGGGAAAGAAATCTGACTTTAATCTCAGAATTCTGACTTTAATCTCAGAATTCTGACTTTAATCTCAGAATTCTGACTGAATTCTGACAATAAAAAAGTCAGAATTGTGACTTTTTTTCCCCATGTTAAACTGAAATAAAATTTAAAAATCAGCTAACTTTTTTTTTTGGCCCTAATCCTCTTCCGTAAAAGTAGAACTTCACATGATGCTGCTCGTTTTAGGGAAGAAAGGGCTTCTTGTGAGGGTTGTCATAAAATACAACTTTTTTTCAACTTTTTAGGACCTTATTCTCGTAATTTTACAACTTTATTCTCGAAATAGAAATAAGTAAAAATCTAGCCTTGCCCTTATACTCCTTCATAATATAGCATAATGTTAACACAAAAGAGAAAAAAACTACCACTACCAAATTCTCTGAATATTTAGATTTTTCAATTTTTTACCCCCTTTTTCATCCCTGTAAGAAAAGTTAAAAGGGAGAGTTTCTAACTCTGCTTTTATCTGAACACAATCATTAAGAAGTTTCAGGTTAGATTCTGTAATCAGGATTTTTCCTCCTATAAACACAGGTGCAGTTTTTTTTTTCAAAAATGTGAATACATGGTTGTTTAATGATGAAGCAGCATCAGTAATAGATGCTGCTTATATAATTATGCACTCTGCAGGATGGGGGGGGTGGATGCACTACAGTAAACATTATTTAAATAATTATTTATTATTTAAAGCTTAAAAAACATCATAATGAGCAGTTGGGTTAGATTTGAGGAGATGATTCGATGCAATATAATAAAATGTAATTATTAGTATTTATTTAGTAACTAATTCGATTATATATATTATTTAGTAGCTATAATGAGCTACAGTTACTTTTAATTTGTAATAAAATTAAATAACACACTTTTATATATTTACTTCCTCCCCTACTCTGCATAGTTAGAGCTAGATTCATAGATGAATGTTCTAAACTGTCTATTTCTAGAGGAGTAAAGCTGCCATAGTTACCCCAAAATAATACAGGTTGGCACAAATACATGACTCCAATTGTTTTTAATAATTATAGAATTTCTATAATCATTTCTATAATTTCTATAATCATCCTTTACTCTGTATCGGTCTAAAAAAAAGTGTCTGTGCTTTACAAATGATTCAAACATCCAGGATTTCAGCCACTCACCTTTTTTCCATGTCATTTGCATCCTGGCTTCAGTTATCATGGAGGTTAGAGCAAAAATATCAGATGAGCTAAAACTGCAACGATTAGAATAAAATAAAAACTAGAAATGGACTGAAAGTGAAGAGAGAGAATAAAAAATAATGACATCATTCAATGACAGATGATTGACAGCTCAGATCAGCCAATCTAGTCCATCCATCATTCATCCATCCATCATCCATCCATCCAACCATCCATCATCCATCCATCATCCATCCATCCATCCAACCATCCATCATCCATCCATCCATCATCCATCCAACCATCCATCATCCATCCATTCATCCAACCATCATCCATCCATCATCCATCCCCCATCCATCCATCATCCATCCATCCATCCATCCATTCATCCAACCATCATCCATCCCCCATCCATCCATCATCCATCCATCCATCATCCATCCATCATCCAACCATCATCCAACCATCATCCATCCCCCATCCATCCATCATCCATCCATCCATCATCCATCCAACCATCCATCATCCATCCATTCATCCAACCATCATCCATCCCCCATCCATCCATCCAACCATCATCCATCCATCCATCCAACCATCCATCATCCATCCATCATCCATCCAACCATCCATCATCCATCCATCATCCAACCATCATCCATCCCCCATCCATCCATCCAACCATCATCCATCCATCCATCCATCCATCCAACCATCCATCATCCAACCATCCATCCATCCATCCATCCATCATCCATCCATCATCCATCAATCATCCATCCATCCAACCATCATCCATCCATCCATCCAACCATCCATCATCCAACCATCCATCATCCAACCATCATCCATCCCCCATCCATCCATCCAACCATCATCCATCCAACCATCCAACCATCCATCATCCAACCATGCATCCATCTCTCCATCCATCCATCCATCCATCCATCATCCATCATCCATCCAACCATCCCCCATCCATCCATCCAACCATCATCCATCCAACCATCCAACCATCCATCATCCAACCATCCAACCATCCATCATCCAACCATCCATCCATCCATCCATCATCCATCCATCATCCATCCATCCAACCATCATCCATCCATCCATCCAACCATCCATCATCCAACCATCCATCCATCCATCCATCCAACCATCCATCCATCATCCATCCATCCATCATCCATCCAACCATCCATCATCCATCCATCATCCAACCATCATCCATCCCCCATCCATCCATCCAACCATCATCCATCCAACCATCCAACCATCCATCATCCAACCATCCATCCATCTATCCATCCAACCATCCATCCAACCATCCATCATCCATCCATCCATCCATCCATCATCCATCCATCATCCATCCCCCATCCATCCATCATCCATCCATTCATCATCCATCCATCCATCCATCCATCCATCATCCATTCATCATCCATCCATCCATCCATCCATCATCCATCCCCCATCCATCCATCCATCCATCCATCCATCCATCCATACATCCATCCATCCAGTTGTGGATCTAGTTGTGCGCGCTGCTGTGACTTCCCGGGCTACCGTTGCATTGTGGGGAATGTAGTTGTTGGTGTGGTTGTGTGGCACGAACCAACACTACATTCCCAGGGGAAAACATGATAGTGTTTTCGCTTTTTAATTATTATTTTAATTATTATAATTAAAAAAAAATGTTGTTCTTTGCATTTCTTTTCTGCCTTTAACAATCCAAGCATCATCCAACCATCATCCAACCATCATCCATCCCCCATCCATCCATCATCCATCCATCCATCCAACCATCCATCATCCATCCATCCATCATCCATCCAACCATCCATCATCCATCCATTCATCCAACCATCATCCATCCCCCATCCATCCATCCATCATCCATCATCCATCATCCATCCATCCATCATCCATCCATCCATCATCCATCCATCATCCAACCATCATCCAACCATCATCCATCCCCCATCCATCCATCATCCATCCATCCATCATCCATCCAACCATCCATCCATCCATCATCCATCATCCATCCATCCATCATCCATCCATCCATCATCCATCCATCATCCAACCATCATCCAACCATCATCCATCCCCCATCCATCCATCATCCATCCATCCATCATCCATCCAACCATCCATCATCCATCCATTCATCCAACCATCATCCATCCCCCATCCATCCATCCAACCATCATCCATCCATCCATCCAACCATCCATCATCCATCCATCATCCATCCAACCATCAATCATCCATATATCATCCAACCATCATCCATCCCCCATCCATCCATCCAACCATCATCCATCCATCCATCCATCCATCCAACCATCCATCATCCAACCATCCATCCATCCATCCATCCATCATCCATCCATCCATCCATCCATCCATCCATCCATCCCCCATCCATCCATCATCCATCCATCATCCATCCATCATCCATCCATCCAACCATCATCCATCCATCCATCCATCCCCCATCCATCCATCATCCATCCATCCATCCAACCATCCATCATCCATCCATCCATCATCCATCCAACCATCCATCATCCATCCATTCATCCAACCATCATCCATCCCCCATCCATCCATCATCCATCCATCCATCCATCCATTCATCCAACCATCATCCATCCCCCATCCATCCATCATCCATCCATCCATCATCCATCCATCCATCATCCATCCATCATCCAACCATCATCCAACCATCATCCATCCCCCATCCATCCATCATCCATCCATCCATCATCCATCCAACCATCCATCATCCATCCATTCATCCAACCATCATCCATCCCCCATCCATCCATCCAACCATCATCCATCCATCCATCCAACCATCCATCATCCATCCATCATCCATCCAACCATCAATCATCCATCCATCATCCAACCATCATCCATCCCCCATCCATCCATCCAACCATCATCCATCCATCCATCCATCCATCCATCCAACCATCCATCATCCAACCATCCATCCATCCATCCATCCATCATCCATCCATCATCCATCCATCATCCATCCATCCAACCATCATCCATCCATCCATCCAACCATCCATCATCCATCCATCCATCCATCCATCCATCCATCCAACCATCATCCATCCATCCATCATCCATCCAACCATCCATCATCCAACCATCATCCATCCCCCATCCATCCATCCAACCATCATCCATCCAACCATCCAACCATCCATCATCCAACCATCCATCCATCTCTCCATCCATCCATCCATCCATCATCCATCATCCATCCAACCATCCATCATCCATCCATCCATCATCCATCCATCCATCCGTCTATCCATCCATCCATCATCCAACCATCATCCATCCCCCATCCATCCATCCAACCATCATCCATCCAACCATCCAACCATCCATCATCCAACCATCCATCATCCAACCATCCATCCATCATCCATCCATCATCCATCCATCCAACCATCATCCATCCATCCATCCAACCATCCATCATCCAACCATCCATCCATCCATCCATCCAACCATCCATCCATCATCCATCCATCCATCATCCATCCAACCATCCATCATCCATCCATCATCCAACCATCATCCATCCCCCATCCATCCATCCAACCATCATCCATCCAACCATCCAACCATCCATCATCCAACCATCCATCCATCTATCCATCCAACCATCCATCCAACCATCCATCATCCATCCATCCATCCATCATCCATCCATCATCCATCCCCCATCCATCCATCATCCATCCATCCATCCATCCATTCATCCAACCATCATCCATCCCCCATCCATCCATCATCCATCCATCCATCATCCATCCATCATCCAACCATCATCCAACCATCATCCATCCCCCATCCATCCATCATCCATCCATCCATCATCCATCCAACCATCCATCATCCATCCATTCATCCAACCATCATCCATCCCCCATCCATCCATCCAACCATCATCCATCCATCCATCCAACCATCCATCATCCATCCATCATCCATCCAACCATCCATCATCCATCCATCATCCAACCATCATCCATCCCCCATCCATCCATCCAACCATCATCCATCCATCCATCCATCCATCCAACCATCCATCATCCAACCATCCATCCATCCATCCATCCATCATCCATCCATCATCCATCAATCATCCATCCATCCAACCATCATCCATCCATCCATCCAACCATCCATCATCCAACCATCCATCATCCAACCATCATCCATCCCCCATCCATCCATCCAACCATCATCCATCCAACCATCCAACCATCCATCATCCAACCATGCATCCATCTCTCCATCCATCCATCCATCCATCATCCATCATCCATCCAACCATCCCCCATCCATCCATCCAACCATCATCCATCCAACCATCCAACCATCCATCATCCAACCATCCAACCATCCATCATCCAACCATCCATCCATCCATCCATCATCCATCCATCATCCATCCATCCAACCATCATCCATCCATCCATCCAACCATCCATCATCCAACCATCCATCCATCCATCCATCCAACCATCCATCCATCATCCATCCATCCATCATCCATCCAACCATCCATCATCCATCCATCATCCAACCATCATCCATCCCCCATCCATCCATCCAACCATCATCCATCCAACCATCCAACCATCCATCATCCAACCATCCATCCATCTATCCATCCAACCATCCATCCAACCATCCATCATCCATCCATCCATCCATCCATCATCCATCCATCATCCATCCCCCATCCATCCATCATCCATCCATTCATCATCCATCCATCCATCCATCCATCCATCATCCATTCATCATCCATCCATCCATCCATCCATCATCCATCCCCCATCCATCCATCCATCCATCCATCCATCCATACATCCATCCATCCAGTTGTGGATCTAGTTGTGCGCGCTGCTGTGACTTCCCGGGCTACCGTTGCATTGTGGGGAATGTAGTTGTTGGTGTGGTTGTGTGGCACGAACCAACACTACATTCCCAGGGGAAAACATGATAGTGTTTTCGCTTTTTAATTATTATTTTAATTATTATAATTAAAAAAAATGTTGTTCTTTGCATTTCTTTTCTGCCTTTAACAATCCAAGCATCATCCAACCATCATCCAACCATCATCCATCCCCCATCCATCCATCATCCATCCATCCATCCAACCATCCATCATCCATCCATCCATCATCCATCCAACCATCCATCATCCATCCATTCATCCAACCATCATCCATCCCCCATCCATCCATCCATCATCCATCATCCATCATCCATCCATCCATCATCCATCCATCCATCATCCATCCATCATCCAACCATCATCCAACCATCATCCATCCCCCATCCATCCATCATCCATCCATCCATCATCCATCCAACCATCCATCCATCCATCATCCATCATCCATCCATCCATCATCCATCCATCCATCATCCATCCATCATCCAACCATCATCCAACCATCATCCATCCCCCATCCATCCATCATCCATCCATCCATCATCCATCCAACCATCCATCATCCATCCATTCATCCAACCATCATCCATCCCCCATCCATCCATCCAACCATCATCCATCCATCCATCCAACCATCCATCATCCATCCATCATCCATCCAACCATCAATCATCCATATATCATCCAACCATCATCCATCCCCCATCCATCCATCCAACCATCATCCATCCATCCATCCATCCATCCAACCATCCATCATCCAACCATCCATCCATCCATCCATCCATCATCCATCCATCCATCCATCCATCCATCCATCCATCCATCCCCCATCCATCCATCATCCATCCATCATCCATCCATCATCCATCCATCCAACCATCATCCATCCATCCATCCATCCCCCATCCATCCATCATCCATCCATCCATCCAACCATCCATCATCCATCCATCCATCATCCATCCAACCATCCATCATCCATCCATTCATCCAACCATCATCCATCCCCCATCCATCCATCATCCATCCATCCATCCATCCATTCATCCAACCATCATCCATCCCCCATCCATCCATCATCCATCCATCCATCATCCATCCATCCATCATCCATCCATCATCCAACCATCATCCAACCATCATCCATCCCCCATCCATCCATCATCCATCCATCCATCATCCATCCAACCATCCATCATCCATCCATTCATCCAACCATCATCCATCCCCCATCCATCCATCCAACCATCATCCATCCATCCATCCAACCATCCATCATCCATCCATCATCCATCCAACCATCAATCATCCATCCATCATCCAACCATCATCCATCCCCCATCCATCCATCCAACCATCATCCATCCATCCATCCATCCATCCATCCAACCATCCATCATCCAACCATCCATCCATCCATCCATCCATCATCCATCCATCATCCATCCATCATCCATCCATCCAACCATCATCCATCCATCCATCCAACCATCCATCATCCATCCATCCATCCATCCATCCATCCATCCAACCATCATCCATCCATCCATCATCCATCCAACCATCCATCATCCAACCATCATCCATCCCCCATCCATCCATCCAACCATCATCCATCCAACCATCCAACCATCCATCATCCAACCATCCATCCATCTCTCCATCCATCCATCCATCCATCATCCATCATCCATCCAACCATCCATCATCCATCCATCCATCATCCATCCATCCATCCGTCTATCCATCCATCCATCATCCAACCATCATCCATCCCCCATCCATCCATCCAACCATCATCCATCCAACCATCCAACCATCCATCATCCAACCATCCATCATCCAACCATCCATCCATCATCCATCCATCATCCATCCATCCAACCATCATCCATCCATCCATCCAACCATCCATCATCCAACCATCCATCCATCCATCCATCCAACCATCCATCCATCATCCATCCATCCATCATCCATCCAACCATCCATCATCCATCCATCATCCAACCATCATCCATCCCCCATCCATCCATCCAACCATCATCCATCCAACCATCCAACCATCCATCATCCAACCATCCATCCATCTATCCATCCAACCATCCATCCAACCATCCATCATCCATCCATCCATCCATCATCCATCCATCATCCATCCCCCATCCATCCATCATCCATCCATTCATCATCCATCCATCCATCCATCCATCCATCATCCATTCATCATCCATCCATCCATCCATCCATCCATCCATCCATACATCCATCCATCCAGTTGTGGATCTAGTTGTGCGCGCTGCTGTGACTTCCCGGGCTACCGTTGCATTGTGGGGAATGTAGTGTTGGTGTGGTTGTGTGGCACGAACCAACACTACATTCCCAGGGGAAAACATGATAGTGTTTTCGCTTTTTAATTATTATTTTAATTATTATAATTAAAAAAAAATGTTGTTCTTTGCATTTCTTTTCTGCCTTTAACAATCCAAGCTGGGCTCTCTAAGGAGGTGAAGTGCACAAACTGCACCTTGCAACTGCTGCATGCAGGTGCCAGCAGAGGCTGATTGAAGCCAAAATGAAAATAAATAAATCCTGGAGAGAAATCTGTTAGTTCAATCTCTAACATTCTGCTCTCTCTGCTTTTCCTCAGAGTAGCTTCATCTGGTCTGTTCCTGTTTGGCTGTGACTCCATCCTGGAGAGAAATATCAGCTGTGCTGCTGCCATCAACACCTTTGTTTCTAGATGTTGGAGCTTGGCCTGTTTTCCAGTGTAGTCCTGTTTCTCTGACTGTGACTAACTGGATGTGTTCTCTTCATCCTCTGACATGGGAGCTGGCTCGGAGCTCGTCTGCCTGGCTGTGTGTTTCCTGGACGGGGCCGCCTGTGGCGCTGGTTGACAGTTGCCTTTTGTATCTATGCTTCTTTTTCTATGTCTGCTTCTGTCTCCTTGAACCCCAGTGGGCCTCAGCAGATGGCCGCTCACACTGAGCCTGGTTCTGCTGGAGGTTTCTTCCTGTTCAAAGGGAGTTTTTCCTCTCCACTGTCGCTACAAGCATGCTTAGTGTGATGATGTGAATTTGAGCTATAGAAATAAACTGAATAGAATTGTGTCTGCATACATTTTCCCATTAACTCTGCTTTGTCTTCAACATGCTGCCACCTCTATGCCTTGCCATGGGGGTGTGTTCAGTCTAACAGAGTTAGGTTTTATCCACCGATGGGCAAAAGGTTTAAGTTTAGTCTCAGCATAGCAGTGGCCCTGTGTAAAGCATGATACAGCAACTCCAGCAAGTAGTCGTGGCCCTGCACTTTTTCCACCTTTAGTCACGTTGCAACCTTGTTTCAAATGTTATTAAAATATTTATTTTATCTAAACAAGTTTTCTTTTTGCACAGAGATTCTGTGTCCAACCTTTAAACCTTTTTCAGAACCTTGTTTTTATTTTCTCTAAATTCACAATCATAGTTTTTTGTTGCACTAAATAATAATATTCATTGAGTTTTTAGGTTTTAACAGGAGAAAAATTAAAAAAGTTCAAGGTTTCTAAATAAAGGTATAAGCTGTGGTACTGCTGAATGAGTCGGTGTTTTATCCTTGTTAGGATTTTGGAAATCTTTGTTATTATTTAAACTGAAATCTATTGAACTGGAGGGAGAATGCAGCATAAGTTTGGTTCTCTGTTAATTTATAAAAAGCTGTAAACAGTTTATGTTAATCCTTGTATTTTTTGTTATAAATAAATGATTCTTTTGCAACCCCACTGTGGAAAGATAAACACAATAGATAAGAAATCGATGCAAAGACAGAAGTTTGAATAATAAAACCTGTTCTGTTTTATACTGTTTTCTCCAGGGGAGGGCCTGATTTACTGAGAAAAGGAAACCTTTCTACAGAAACGCTTCCTCAACCTGAGGCCAAGTTTTTATCCGTCCTCTGAAAGCCTCCCGGGTCGTCGGTCTCCTCATCCTGCCTCCTTCAGCAGTCCTGGGATGGCGGTACCCAGTGCCAATGAGTTCCACTGGCAGAGCTTGGCCCGGCTGCCGTGTGGCCGTGTCTACCACGCTCTGTGTGAGGTCAGGGGTCAGATGTACATGCTGGGGGGCTGCGATGCTACAGGAAGGCCGTGCTCTGGACTGGAGCTGTATTCTCCTGAGGTAGGAAGCAAATCAACCTGGAGGATCTTTTATAATTAGAAATATGTTGGTTTTATGCATCACTTTTCCAATGATATAACAGATATTTTCTCATGTCTAGAAGTCCTCCTCGTTTTTTTAGAGTAATACCAATTTATCATAGTTTCTTCTTTAATTCAGAACGATTCTGAAACTTAAAACGCGGTGCATGTTTTTCTATGAATAACAGGTTAAAGGAATAGTACACCCAAAACATGATTAGCCTTCATGTTCTACTCACCCCCATGCTGAACAACACTCTGGAGTACTTTTTTGATATCTCAAATGCATCTGGAGATCTGGGAGGCTTCTTGCTGTCTGCTGACATTCAAATAATGGAGGTCTATGGCGCCCGAGGCAGAAAGGTCCATAAAAGTCCACAAAAAACGTGTCAATATTCCTCCATACTGCTCGTCCAATGTATTCCAAGTGTCCTGAGTGGGTAGCGTCCATAATTTACTCGAAACGAAGTCATTTAGAATGTTTTTAGAGCATAAACAGTAGTGTATAGGACTTCCTAAAAGCGTGTTCACGAGCCTACGGAAACCGCGGCAGACCAAACCAGATGAAAGTGCGCATTCAGCGTCTGCTCTGCCGATAATGCAAGCGTAGAAGAAGAAATGTGCTGTTTACCTGTGCAAAGAAAGAAACAACGAAAGAAAAATGTCTGAGGACTTCAGTGTTGAGGAAGAGCATGAGTTCTTTGCCTCTGGAGTACTTTTTTGATATCTCAAAAAAGTACTCCAGAGTGTTGTTCAGCATGGGGGGGAGTAGAAAATGAAGGCTACTCATGTTTTGGGTGTACTATTCCTTTAATGTCCATCCTTCTGTCTGGACTGTGTGTTTGCAGGGGGACCGGTGGATAAGCTTGGCCCCGATGCCCACCCCTCGTGCTGGGGCAGCCGTAGCGGAGCTGGGGAAGCAGATCCTGGTGGTTGGAGGAGTGGGAGAAGAACAGAACCCTCTTAAGGTGGTGGAGATGTATAACACAGAGGAAGGGAGATGGAGGAAGAGGAGCGCTCTTTGGGAGGCTCTGATGGGGCTGTCCATCACTGTGAAAGGTATCCATGGTTACGCTTCAACTCAATATCTTTCACTAAACAAAAATGAAATCAGTGCAGCTTTTCGCTCAAATTAAAACAAAGTTTTCTGATTTAGTCTGATTAAGGCTCTTCTTTAATCAAGTCTAATTTTATGTGATTAAAATGATTAGGCACAAACAAAAATCAACGGGCTTACGCATTGTCTCTAATAACTGACCTTCTAAAGTGCAGATGCAGGGTGTCTGTAAACAAGATAAAAAAATAACAGCCAAATAGGAAGAAGTGGGACTGAGAGCTGAAGCTGCAGTGAAGGAAGTACTGACCGCAGCTTCTAGTCTTTGAAGCTCTGTTGGCAGCAGTTAAAGCAGCAGAGTCTTCTTGGATGAGTGTGCTCAGGCTTTTCACACCTGCGTGCACGCCGCAGTTTATCCCATTCATCCCGGGAGATCCTCTAAGGCTCCGTCAGATGGGATTTTAGTCTCCTGTGAACTGCCATCTCCAATTCATGTTGAGCCAAACAGCCCAGATTGAATTTCTGTGGAACATCTGGGGACTGACCTGGAGGGGGGGGGGGGGGGGGGTGGAGCTGGGCCTTTAACTTACAAACCTTTGTAAATATTTCTCTGTGCTTTAAAAAAAGCAGGCGTAGGCAGGAAATCTAATGAACCTGTTCCAGAAAACAGGTTGTTACATATGCCTGAAGCTCACGTCCAACATGATGCACAGAATGATTTTTTAAATATCCACTTTGCCAGAGGGGGGGGGGGGGGTCATCTCATTTCACAGTCGTCCTCTGTTCATCTATCATTTTCCTAATCTTTCAATGTCACTTAAAAAAAGAAATGACTTTGAGAAGTTTTGAGGAAATTCCAGTGTTGCTTTGAACACTGCTCAACCGGAACTGAAAGGTGAGGGGAAGACAATGCGGTTAGTTCAGGTTCAGTGGGAGAAATGATTCTCGAAATTGAAGAAGAGAAAAGGTTGGGAGACTCACATTTCCAGAGATCAGGTTGACTCTTAGACTCCAGTAGGTGAGTAATGTGTTCTGGTGTTTGTCTCATACAGAGGAAGGCGGAACAGAGTTTACTTGTGGATGAACGTAGAAAGACTGACTGCCACTCAGATTTCCTGTGGTACTTGAACGGACTGTTGTGCAGATGAATCCCTTGCTCAGTGTGAAGCTCTAACGTTTCCTCGGGGAAAAAGTGGATACAAACCTCCGGTTTGTTTCCTCAGCTCAGTTTGAAGCTCAGTTGATCCTTCCAGGAAGAGAAGGTCTGAAAAATCCAGTTTGCAGGATGACTTCCTGCCGAGAGACAAAGACAAAAGACAATGTTAAGACTCAGGTTGACAAAAACTCAGCTTGGCAAACACTCTGGCGTCGAGGTAGTGGCAGTCAGCAGCTTAAGAACACTCCGTTAATGAGGTAACCCCTTGCAGGTGTGTGAGGAGGAGAATCAGAACGAGGCGCCGGCTGGTGGAGGAAGGAAGACAAACACACAAACACAGACCACACAGACTGGAGTCCTAACAGTCGCCGCTTTCCTCCTCTAAATAAAAAATGGATGACGGAGGAGACTCATCCACGACCTCCGACACTAAACTCTCCTCCTCTTGCATGTCTCCGCTGTCCATAGCGTTCCTTGACAGCGTCGTTTCTAAGTCACCAATTTAGGTGCTACTTGGTCCCAATGGAATTTCCCATTGGGAACCTGCTAGCGCTAAGTTGCTAACTGGTTAGCAAGATGCTTCCAACAAACCGGCCACAACCAAACTTGCTTGTTTCCGCCACAACAATCCCGCCCCCTTGATAATCGACCAATCACATTCACTTTATTCACTCGTGTAAAGTCGGACACCACTGGGGAGAATTCAGGAATGTAACGTTTGGAACAGCCGCTTCCCTACGACTTTAAGGGTGTTTTTAGGAGTCACCTTTACCTTAGGCAGAGAAAAGGACTGATTTATTCCTGTGAGTGGAGGACCTGTAGGGATCAATATAGGATTCAAATTAAATCAAACTTCTAAGCTGCTTAACTGAAGAAAAAAAAAACGAATAGTGACATATAGACATATGTACGGAAGAGGATTAGGGCCACTGAAAAAAAAAAGTTAACCGATTTTTAAATTTTATTTCAGTTTAACATGGGAAAAAAGTCAGAATTCTGAGTTTAAAGTCAGAATTCTGAGAAAAAAGTCAGAATTCTGAGATTAGAGTCAGAATTCTGACTTTTTTCCCATGTTAAACTGAAATACAATAAAATAAATCAGATAACATTTTTTTTTTTCAGTGGCCCTAATCCTCTTCCATACATATGCACAATTTAATTCCATCCATTTTACCGGTGAAGATTCTCAGTCATCCAGGTCATAATCAAAAAACAGCCTTCAAACTTGGAAACAGTCCAGTGGATTGTTTTTTATTTTTTTGGAATAGCTACTACCGTTTCTCTATAGCACCAATTCACTCAGGTTCACTCAGGTAGCTTTACAGATACAGTTCAACTAGATCATCCAATCAGATTGGATCACACTTTTCTATCTAAGGAAAACCAGCTGATTGCTTTGAAGGACTCGCTCCTTCTGCACATTAGAGACACTGTGTGACTCTACAGCAATCTCTCATAATTAGCATGCATGCAGTGATGGAGGGAAATATAGAGAGCTGAACCTCTGGCTTATCAATTTCTAGCTTATTAATATGACATTTGGTTTGTTGAATTTATCCATTGTGATTTTAACTGATCGATTTGATGAAGCTAACATTTTAAAATAGGGCTGAAACAATTAATTGGATTAATTGGCATCCAGAATCTGAACCCTGATCAAGACCATCTCCTGCTACCTGTACCTCGTTGCATCAGGCGGATTCTTAGTTGCTCCTGTCAGGAACTGATACGCCATCAAGACTCTGACCTCTTTCCCTGCTGCTTCTACGCCTCAGTTTTACAAACATGTTCTACCTTATCAATCTGGTCCCAGGATGTTTCGTTATCCTGAGCTTATTGGACAGACAGAAGGACTCTCCTGATTGGAAAGCATCCGTACCCACTATGTGAAGGAAGGCCATGCATCTGTCTGCTCTGCTTAACAGATAGGTAATACACATGACTAATAAAGATAAGCCTAACAGTGATTAATCTGTTATTGAAACTAGGGATGCACGATATCGGTGTCGGCCTTAAAACTGAATATCGGACATCGGCCACCCCACCGATATTTAACCAGATATTTGATCAGCTTCTGAGTTTCTAAAGTCTAAAAAAAAAAAATACTACTTCTTCTTCTTCCTCAAAAACTTCTTTTTTACAGACTTAAAAACTTCTAAAGACGAGGGAAAAAATATTGATACATTAAAATATCCCAATATCTTCATATGCTGATATATTGCCATTTAAAAACACCATATCAATCTCTTTTACTAATGAAATATTGCTATATGTCATCGTTATGCTACGAAATCCCCCCAAAATTCACGAAATGTTGCCATATTTTTATACGTTGATATATTGACGCGGTATCCATCTATTTTACTAACAAAATCTCACAAGAATTTGCAAAATATCACGAGAGTTTGTAACAGAACGATGAAATTTCACAAGATTTTGAAAGTAAAATAGATCGATACCGCGTTTTTAAAAATGTATTTGATATCAGCAAATGAAAATATATTTGAGTTTATTATTTTTCAAAGTGTCAGAAATGGATAACAAAACTGCTATTTTCAATGACTACTTATTTTTGTCCAGCTTTAACATCGGTATCGATATCGGTTATCGGCTACATGAGTTTTAAAATATCGGCATATCGGATATCGGCCAAAATCCCAATATCGTGCATCCCTAATTGAAATAATCATCAACTAATTTAGTAACTGATTAATCGTTAACTGGAGTTCTGTATATAGTCTGTAAAACATGGCGGCTCACTTAGAGCAGGAATTATATCAAAATTGTAAAAACATATATATCAACATTTTGTATTTAAGATAAGAAAGTTGAAAAGTTATAGTTTCACCTGGTTTAAGTTTAAATCTTCTTTGGGAACCTTTGGCTATCCGATTATTAATCGATTCATCTAAAAAATGATTGACAGATTAATCATAAGTTGCAGCCCTAGCTTAAACACTTTATAAATTCAGCATTAAATGATTTAAAGTAGATGATTCTAAGTATAGATATACTTGTAAAGTAAAAGAATTAGCAAGGTTTAGTGAATACATAACATTCCAGAGAGGAGGGAGGCTTGCAGGTAAACCTGAAACTCCTGGGACTAGCAAGGTTTAACAGGAGTTTTCCTCCCCATGGCCGCTGCATGCATGCTGGGTGTGAGTGATTCCTGAAAAATAATTGACTCTATGCAATCAGGTGGTTTTCTTTAACAAAAACTTGAACCAATCTGACTGGATGACCAGAATGAATGTCTCTAAAGTGACCTGAGGTGAATGAGGTGAGAGAGGAATAAAATAAAGTCAATTGAATTTAAAAACTTTGCCTTCCTTCCATTTTGGTTTTGGTTTTAAACGTGTTTTAGGAGCTCTTTTTCACCCTGTGTTTAGTAGTGAATCCATCAATTTCTGTTGAGAACAGATAGAAGCAGTTTACAAACACAAGTATTGACTGTACAATGCCCCCCCCCCCCGCATTACCAACAGAACAACAGCCAGTCTGACAACAGGATCAATAGAGCCAAATGATAATAGATATTTTAAATTGAACGTTTAGGCATTTCATAAAATGAGTTTCATAACCTTACAGCTGACACACATTGTGTCCAAAATGCTATTATCAAAATTACAGAAGGATGGAAAAGCGGCGAGAAGGCTGCTTGAAGGTTTCAAAATCTCATTCTCAACCATCTGTAGTGCAACCAAGATGCTTTACAGCCAAAGAAAAAGCGTGAGAAGCTTTGAGGACGTGCGATGAGCTAAAACTGGCTGCGTTTCATAATGTCTCCAAAGCCCACATGACTGGTTTCACCGTCATTTGAAAAAGGTGGAAGTCTCACCCTGCTGCTTTAACTCCTCTGGAATCACATCAATTAGAATCTATATAGATATATAGATAGATCAGGATAGATCTATAGATAGATCAGGTCAGCTGGCAGGAACCTGAGTCACTGTGTCGGGGCTGCAGCGGCCTGGGCTAAGGTCAGCCCGTCTGCAGCGGCCTGGGCTAAGGTCAGCCCGTCTGCAGCGGCCTGGGCTAAGGTCAGCCCGTCTGCAGCGGCCAGGGCTAAGGTTAGCCCGTCTGCAGCGGCCTGGGCTAAGGTCAGTTCGTCTGCAGCGGCCAGGGCTAAGATCCCCCTGTCTGCAGCGGCCAGGGCTAACTTTAGCCCGTCTGCAGCTTCCTGGGCTAAGGTCAGCCCGTCTGCAGCGGCCTGGGCTAAGGTGAGCCCGTCTGCAGCGGCCTGGGCTAAGGTCAACCCGTCTGCAGCGGCCCGGGCTAAGGTCAGCCCGTCTGCAGCGGACTGGGCTAAGGTCAGCCCGTCTGCAGCGGCCTTGGCTAAGGTCAACCCGTCTGCAGCGGCCCGGGCTAAGGTCAGCCCGTCTGCAGCGGACTGGGCTAAGGTCAGCCCGTCTGCAGCGGCCTGGGCTAAGGTCAGTTCGTCTGCAGCGGCCAGGGCTAACGATAGCCCGTCTGCAGCGGCCTGGGCTAAGGTAATTCCATCTGCAGCAGCCAGTGCTAACGTTAGCCCGTCTGCAGCAGCCAGGGCTAAGGTCAGCCCGTCTGCAGCGGCCAGGGCTAAGGTCAGCCCGTCTGCAGCGGCCTGGGCTAAGGTAATTCCATCTGCAGAGGCCAGTGCTAACGTTAGCCCGTCTGCAGCGTCCTGGGCTAAGGTCAGCCCGTCTGCAGCGGCCTGGGCTAAGGTCAGTTCGTCTGCAGCGGCCAGGGCTAATGTTAGCCCGTCTGCTGCAGCCATGGCTAAGGTTAGCCCGTCTGCAGCGGCCAGTGCTAACGTTAGCCCGTCTGCAGCGTCCTGGGCTGAGGTCAGCCCGTCTGCAGTGGCCTGGGCTAAGGTAATTCCGTCTGCAGCGGCCAGTGCAAACGTTAGCCCATCTGCAGCGGCCTGGGCTAAGGTCAGTTCGTCTGCAGCGGCCAGGGCTAACGTTAGCCCGTCTGCAGCAGCCATGGCTAAGGTTAGCCCGTCTGCAGCGGCCAGTGCTAACCTTAGCCCGTCTGCAGCATCCTGGGCTAAGGTCAGCCCGTCTACAGCGGCCTGGGCTAAGGTCAGCCCGTCTGCAGCTGCCTGGGCTAAGGTCAGCCCGTCGACAGCGTCCTGGGCTGAGGTCAGCCCGTCTGCAGCAGCCAGGGCTAAGATCAGCCCGTCTGCAGCGGCCTGGGCTAAGGTAATTCCGTCTGCAGTGGCCAGTGCAAACGTTAGCCCGTCTGTAGCGGCCTGGCTAAGGTCAGTTCGTCTGCAGCGGCCAGGGCTAAGGTCAGCCCGTCTGCAGCGGCCTGGGCTAAGGTAATTCCGTCTGCAATAGCCAGGGCTAAGGTCAGCCCGTCTGCAGCGGCCTGGCCTAAGGTAATTCCGTCTGCAGCGGCCAGTGCTACCGTTAGCCCGTCTGCAGCATCCTGGGCTGAGGTCAGCCCGTCTGCAGTGGCCTGGGCTAAGGTCAGTTCGTCTGCAGCGGCCAGGGCTAACGATAGCCCGTCTGCAGCGGCCTGGGCTAAGGTAATTCCATCTGCAGCAGCCAGTGCTAACGTTAGCCCGTCTGCAGCAGCCAGGGCTAAGGTCAGCCCGTCTGCAGCGGCCAGGGCTAAGGTCAGCCCGTCTGCAGCGGCCTGGGCTAAGGTAATTCCATCTGCAGAGGCCAGTGCTAACGTTAGCCCGTCTGCAGCGTCCTGGGCTAAGGTCAGCCCGTCTGCAGCGGCCTGGGCTAAGGTCAGTTCGTCTGCAGCGGCCAGGGCTAATGTTAGCCCGTCTGCTGCAGCCATGGCTAAGGTTAGCCCGTCTGCAGCGGCCAGTGCTAACGTTAGCCCGTCTGCAGCGTCCTGGGCTGAGGTCAGCCCGTCTGCAGTGGCCTGGGCTAAGGTAATTCCGTCTGCAGCGGCCAGTGCAAACGTTAGCCCATCTGCAGCGGCCTGGGCTAAGGTCAGTTCGTCTGCAGCGGCCAGGGCTAACGTTAGCCCGTCTGCAGCAGCCATGGCTAAGGTTAGCCCGTCTGCAGCGGCCAGTGCTAACCTTAGCCCGTCTGCAGCATCCTGGGCTAAGGTCAGCCCGTCTACAGCGGCCTGGGCTAAGGTCAGCCCGTCTGCAGCTGCCTGGGCTAAGGTCAGCCCGTCGACAGCGTCCTGGGCTGAGGTCAGCCCGTCTGCAGCAGCCAGGGCTAAGATCAGCCCGTCTGCAGCGGCCTGGGCTAAGGTAATTCCGTCTGCAGTGGCCAGTGCAAACGTTAGCCCGTCTGTAGCGGCCTGGCTAAGGTCAGTTCGTCTGCAGCGGCCAGGGCTAAGGTCAGCCCGTCTGCAGCGGCCTGGGCTAAGGTAATTCCGTCTGCAGCGGCCAGTGCTACCGTTAGCCCGTCTGCAGCATCCTGGGCTGAGGTCAGCCCGTCTGCAGTGGCCTGGGCTAAGGTCAGTTCGTCTGCAGCGGCCAGGGCTAACGTTAGCCCGTCTGCAGCAGCCAGGGCTAAGGTAATTCCGTCTGCAGCGGCCTGGGCTAAGGTTAGCCCGTCTGCAGTAGCCAGTGCTAACTTTAGCCCGTCTGCAGCGTCCTGGGCTAAGGTCTGCCCGTCTGAAGCGGCCTGGGCTAAGGTCAGTTCGTCTGCAGCGGCCTGGGCTAAGGTCAGTTCGTCTGCAGCGGCCAGGGCTAACGTTAGCCCGTCTGCTGCAGCCATGGCTGAGGTCAGCCCGTCTGCAGCAGCCAGGGCTAAGGTCAGCCCATCTGCAGCGGCCTGGGCTAAGGTAATTCCGTCTGCAGCAGCCAGTGCAAACGTTAGCCCGTCTGCAGCTTCCTGGGCTAAGGTCAGCCCGTCTGCAGTGGCCTGGGCTAAGGTCAGCCCGTCTGCAGCGGCCTGGGCTAAGGTCAGCCCGTCTGCAGCAGCCAGGGCTAAGGTCAGCCCGTCTGCAGCGGCCTGGGCTAAGGTCAGCACGTCTGCAGCGGCCTGGCTAAGGTCAGCCCGTCTGCAGCGTCCTGGGCTAAGGTCAGCCCGTCTCCAGCTGCCTGGGCTAAGGTCAGCCCGTCTGCAGCGGCCTGGGCTAAGATCAGCCCGTCTGCAGCGGCCTGGGCTAAGGTAATTCCGTCTGCAGTGGCCAGTGCAAACGTTAGCCCGTCTGCAGCGGCCAGGGCTAAGGTCAGCCCGTCTGCAGCGACCTGGGCTAAGGTCAGCCCGTCTGCAGCAGCCAGGGCTAAGGTAATTCCGTCTGCAGCGGCCAGTGCTAACGTTAGCCCGTCTCTAGCGGCCTGGGCTAAGGTCAGCCCGTCTGCAGCAGCCAGGGCTAAGGTCAGTTCGTCTGCAGCGGCCAGGGCTAACGTTAGCCCGTCTGCAGCAGCCATGGCTAAGATTAGCCCGTCTGCAGTGGCCAGTGCTAACGTTAGCCCGTCTGCAGCAGCCAGGGCTAAGGTCAGCCCGTCTGCAGCGGCCTGGGCTAAGGTAATTCCGTCTGCAGCGGCCAGTGCTAACATTAGCCCGTCCGCAGCATCCTGGGCTAACATTGGCCCGTCTGCAGCAGCCATGGCTAAGGTCAGCCCGTCTGCAGTGGCCAGGGCTAACGTTAGCCCGTCTGCATTGGTTTGTCAAAGAACATAACCTCAGATAGTACGTTGGTCTGCAGTCCTGCAAACAAAAAATACATTCCTGTTAACATTTTTTGGTGAA
Source organism: Cyprinodon diabolis (assembly GCA_030533445.1). Classification (NCBI taxonomy): domain Eukaryota; kingdom Metazoa; phylum Chordata; class Actinopteri; order Cyprinodontiformes; family Cyprinodontidae; genus Cyprinodon; species Cyprinodon diabolis. Next base: position 890,893 of record CM060081.1, read on the forward strand.
TTTGTGTTGAACTGGTGACATCACAGAGTTAAAGTAACTAAAATCCTAACAATACGTAGAGCACAGCTTGATTTGTCCAGTCTGTCTCCATTGTAGATGGTCGGGCTTTGGCGGTTGGAGGAATGGGCGCTGATCTCCTTCCACGCAACATCCTGCAGCAGTATGACCTTAGGAAGGATGTCTGGGCACTCCTGCCCCCCATGCCAACCCCTCGCTATGATGCCAACTGCCATCTGCTTGGAAACAAGCTTTATGTTGCAGGTAAGCGTCTAGCAGCTTTCTGTTGACTGGATCTTTTACTCATCTCGGGCTTAGAATACAAAGGATTTTAGTTTAGTTTTTTTCTTTAAGGTGGTCGACAGTGTAAGCGGCCGGTGAAAGCTTTTGAGGTGTATGACACAGAAACCCGTTCCTGGGCTTCGCTGCCCGCTCTGCCGTGTAAGCGGACGTATGGGGGTGTCATCTGGGACTCTGCTGGGAGGTTGTGTCTCCTTGGAGGACTACGACAAGGTGGAGGACACCAAAGCTCCAAGTTCACAAAGAACGTCAATATTTTTGATACAAATCAAGGTACTGAAACAACCTGCTATTTTATTTGATTTTTAGATCCTTTATATGAACAGAAAATGTGTTATACATTGAATTTTTAAATATAAAAAAAGAATATTTTTCCATTTTTAGATCTAAACAGTTTTTTAAGTACAGAGCAACAATGGTTCAGTTTGGTAGATAGACAGTTTCCTGCTCAGTGGTCCAGTGGGTAGAACTGCTGCCTTGCAGCAAGGAGGTTGCGTGTTTGATTCCCAGCCCGAGGTCTTTCTGCATGGAGTTAACATGTTCTCCCTGAGCATGCGTGGGTTCTCTCTGGGTACTCCGGCTTCCTCCCACAGTCCAAAAACACGACGGGGATATGCAGGGACCCTGCATCTCTGTCCAGGGGGGACCCTGCCTCTCTGTCCAGGGGGACCCTGCCTCTCTGTCCAGGGGGGACCCCACCTCTCTGTCCAGGGGGAACCCCTCCTCTCTGTCCAGGGGGACCTTGCCTCTCTGTGCAGGGGGACCCCTCCTCTCTGTCCAGGGGGGACCCCTCCTCTCTGTCCAGGGGGACCTTGCCTCTCTGTGCAGGGGGACCCCTCCTCTCTGTCCAGGGGGGACCCCTCCTCTCTGTCCAGGGGGACCCTGCCTCTCTGTGCAGGGGGACCCCTCCTCTCTGTCCAGGGGGGACCCCTCCTCTCTGTCCAGGGGGACCTTGCCTCTCTGTCCAGGGGGACCCTGCATCTCTGTCCAGGGGGGACCCCACCTCTCTTTCCAGGGGGAACCCCTCCTCTCTGTCCAAGGTGGGACCCTGCCTCTCTGTCCAGGGGGACTTCTCCTCTCTGTCCAGGGGGGACCCCGCCTCTCTGTCCAGGGGGACCTTGCCTCTCTGTCCAGGGAGGACCCCGCCTCTCTGTCCAGGGGGACCCTGCCTCTCTGTGCAGGGGGACCCCTCCTCTCTGTCCAGGGGGGACCCCTCCTCTCTGTCCAGGGGGACCCTGCCTCTCTGTCCAGGGGGACCCCTCCTCTCTGTGCAGGGGGACCCCTCCTCTCTGTCCAGGGGGGACCCCTCCTCTCTGTCCAGGGGGACCCTGCCTCTCTGTCCAGGGGGACCCCTCCTCTCTGTCCAGGGGGACTCCTCCTCTCTGTACAGGGGGACCCCTCCTCTCTGTCCAGGGGGACTCCTCCTCTCTGTACAGGGGGGACCCTGCCTCTCTGTCCAGGGGGACCCTGCCTCTCTGTCCAGGGGGGACCCCTCCTCTCTGTCCAGGGGGGACCCCTCCTCTCTGTCCAGGGGAACCCTGCCTCTCTGTCCAGGGGGACCCCTCCTCTCTGTGCAGGGGGACCCCTCCTCTCTGTCCAGGGGGGACCCCTCCTCTCTGTCCAGGGGGACCCTGCCTCTCTGTCCAGGGGGACCCCTCCTCTCTGTCCAGGGGGACCCCTCCTCTCTGTGCAGGGGGACCCCTCCTCTCTGTCCAGGGGGACTCCTCCTCTCTGTCCAGGGGGACCCTGCCTCTCTGTCCAGGGGGACCCCTCCTCTCTGTCCAGGGGGACTCCTCCTCTCTGTACAGGGGGGACCCTGCCTCTCTGTCCAGGGGGGACCCTGCCTCTCTGTCCAGGGGGACCCTGCCTCTCTGTCCAGGGGGACCCCGCCTCTCTGTCCAGGGGGACCCCGCCTCTCTGTCCAGGGGGACTCTTTACTGGTTTTAGTTTAGTTTCCAGTAGTGATGGTGACATGAAGCCTCATTGAATTGTTTGGCCAAATTGCTTCAACAATTCCCACAGTTAACATCCCTCCACCAAACATTTTCCCATTTATGTTCCTTTGAAATTTTAATGATTTGTCTGTATAATAAAATCTTTTATACTTTCTTATTAGTGTAAAATGTCTTAGAATAGAAAAATAATTTAAGGTTCAGTATTTTTCTGCCATTTTAGTGAAATAAATCAAGCAGACAGTGAAAGTGTTCGTGCAAATTGAGCAACGATGAGCAAAATGAAAGGTTTTATTCGAACATAGTTTTTCCACAGATTTTGGGTTTAATCCGGTTGGAAGTTATGTGTTCAACCAATTTAATTTGGCAGAGTTTTTACCCAATCTTTATTTATTCTAGGGCAAACCAATACAAATTAGTCACATTAGCCAAAAATACTTAAGTTTTATGGCACCTTTCAAAAGTCTGAGGTGGGCTTTGAACCGACAACCTAAGCAGTGGAAATCAACATCATACAGCTGACGCCATCATTAATAGTGACTGTCTGTGTCATGTTGGGTTCAAGGCGTCTAACCCACATGCAGAAAAACACTCTTAAGACAGGGAAAAATTTCAATTATTTATTTACAATATTTACAAAGGGAATGAAGCACGGGTTCTGGGTTCTGAGGTCTGGTCACGGGAGGAACACCACTGAGGAGGACAGAGCAGTTAGAATGGATCCAGGAAATTTGCAGTTTACTGATGGTGGGGATAAATACCTGCTCAGAGAGGATTCCGGTCAGCAGGGGGAAACCTTGTGAGTCCAGAGGCTAGTCGGCAGGCAGAGGGCTGAGGGCAGAGGCAGAGACTGAGACTGAGTGCAGGCAGGCAGATTCCAGGCAGAGATTTCTATCTCCGGAGTTTCAGGTTTCCAGGCAAGTCAGGATCTGTGAGGCAGGGAGAAACAGGGTCAGACAGTTTCACAAAATCAGGGTCTAGATCAGGCAGGCTGGCTCAGGTTTTGCTAACCATTACTGGCAAACACTCTGGCAGGGAAGTGTCAGCCTCCTCCTCCTTAAATAGGTCTTCTTAATGAGGAGACAGGAAACAGGTGTGTAGAAGCAGCTCATTCCCTGAGGAAGGAAGATCTCAGGCGCCCTCTGGTGGAGAAAGTGGACAAGCCTCCAGATCCCAACAGTCTGTAAGAAAGCAATACTACTTAAAGCTGATGTTGCAACTGTTACCAGTAGCTTGCTCACATTTTGATCATTACATTGTTTAAATTAACCAAAATGGTTTAAACCAACTAGATTGGTGGTTTTTCCAACAAAATCTATTTTTAGAATCTATCCAAATGACAGCATACTTCACTGAGTAGTGAGGCTGTTTAACTGCCTGTTGATCTGATCCAGTTTCTGAAGTGGTCACCTGGTATCACGGCAGCGAGGCTTCAGACGTCATCAATTTAGGCTTCTCCCCTTAATGAAGGAAGCCTCGACAGCCTTCTACCTAGGGATGGAGCAGTTCGGTTCGACTGTCTCTGTTCGGTTCGCATGTGTTGCGTTCGGTTCATGCGCTGCTCCTTTTTCTCATAGGCGAAGCGTTTACACTCCAGAGCAGAAGGTGGCGGTACTGCGACCAAAGCCAACTACCAGTAGTAAACAAGAAGAAGAAGAAGCGAAGCAGCGTAGCCGGGTGTAGCAGAAAAAAATCAGTTGTTGTGGAGAATTGTGTGGGTATGGCAAGTGGGAAAGAACAGGAGTTGGAAGACGCTCCAGCAGCACTTTATAGGTCTGCTGTATGGGACCACTTTGCATTTAGAGTGACCTACGATGACGGTGGGAAGAAAGCTGTGAATAAAAACAGTGTGCAAGCATTGTGCAACACGTTTTGTTTATGCTAACAGCAACACAACCAACATGTCATGCTAACAATCAACATGTACCGAACCGAACACTGTGACCACGAAACCTTGAACAGAACCGTGGATTTTGTGAACCGTTCCACCCCTACTTCTACCTGCTGGACATTGCTGCCTGACGCACCTCCACCGGTGCCTCGAGCAAGTGTGCTTTGTACAGCCCTGGGCTTGATCGGGTCATCAGCTGGGGACCACCAGTCATGGATGTTTCCCTCCTTTAACCCCAGTACGTCTCCACTACTCAGCGCACACCTCGGAGCCTCGGATGACCTCATGACATCACTAGTTTTCAGTATTCTTGCATTTTCTGGATTTTTGCCTCAGTTGCCTGCATTTGGGTCCTCAAAGCCTCCGCCCAACCTGCCAGATAGCTCTCCTCAGCTTATACCTTATATTTTTTTATTATAAACTAAATATCTATGAATAGCTAATCTGTGTCCATAAAGGTTCCTCCTCCTGTGCGAAATCAAAGAGCCATCAGTGCTTCTCTGGGGTTGGTGGAGTCTGTTGTTCTGTGTGGGTTTCCTGTTAGCATTTGAGTCTTAATTAGGGTGCTTCTGTCATTTCTTCAGAATGAGTTCGAGAACAAAGTTTCAGATGCTTGGAGCCCTCCCCCACTCTCCTTTAGCAAAGATGGCTTCCTTCACCCCTCTTTTAAGCCATCTGTCCTCTTTGTCCAAAATCTGAACATTTTCAGAGGTCTTTACTTTGTTCTTAAGGTGAAAGTTTGCAGCTGAAACATGAACTGCTGACTCTCCTGTTCTGTGTTTCTGTTGCCTGGGGTGTCGTTCATGCATAGAGTTGTTTTAAAGAAGTTCAGTGGGCAATATATGAAACATTTTAAGCAGCATCTGACACCAAAGACAAATTCTGAGACTAATTTACTTAAACTTAATGCTTTTATGCAGATGATAATTGCTATTAGATGTAAAGCAAAAAGAGCAAACAGTGTGGTTCCCTCAAAGCTCACAGAGCAGACTCCTTCCTTTTATCCACTCAGGACACCGAACGGTAACAGGAAAACAAATTGCAGAGGGAATGGAAGAAGAAATGGGAAAGCAAAAATCGATAAGTCATTGTAGAGAGAAGGGCATGCAGTCTCACTTAGGGATCGGTCGAATTGAGGCAAATAAAGCAGAACGTGGTGCTGATAACATTAATATATGATAATGGAGGGATGGGGTTGAGATTGACTTGGGTGTTTGAAAGAAAGAAAAATAGAAAGGGAAATGTTTTCAACACACACAAACCCTGACTGCACACGCCTCAATGGATGCACACAGACTCACGCATACATAGCAGGCAGGCATCCTCGGTTTCTCCAATCTAATTCTGCTTGAGATAAGATTGGAGATGAGCTGCTGAGGGAGGGACGGGAATGAGAAGCGCTTCAGATTACAAGATCCAAAACCAGATTGCTTTATTATCAATCTGCAGCGATATTTCTCCTCACAGAGACACCATCATGCAATCTGCAGTGAGACATTGATATCGTATTATTGTCCCATCTCTCCAGCTTTGAGACCCACACCACTTAACTGATGTTGTATTTTAGGTTTCACCTAAAAAATGCCTAAAATATATTTTGATAAGAAATGGCCAGAAAAGTATAGAGAAAATTATCATCTCAAATTAATGAACTTGATATTTGAGATATTTCCAAGCTTGGAAGGATGATTTTTAACTTATAACTTTATATGTGTAGAAGCAGTTTTATTGTCTTATATCAGAATCAGAAATCAGAATCAGAATATATCCTTAAACATGGCCCTATACTTACTTAGCAACAAAACAGCACATCTTGAAGTTCAAGTATGAGTCTTAGCAATAATAAAGTTTCTAATGCTGTAGAATATAAATATCTGGCTGGCTTGCCAAATATGTAAGCAGTGGTACTGCGTTATGTAGTCCTGTTTCTAACCTTATGCTCACTTAGCAACACCGTGAATGCAACATGTAAACAGAGAGTCTACAAGCTGGGAGTCACGTACGAATCTTGGAAAAAACAGGGTTCTTAGTGGCTGACTCGCACGCAATCAGGTCATGAGCTAAGAGATTTCCAGGAAGAGCGTCCAGTCCTGCACGTGCATCCACACAGTGTGATGTGGAACCTATAAATGCCGCCCACAATGGATTGAAGGTGGGGGAAATAACAGATGTGAGGACATAGCGCTGAATGTATGACGTTTTTAAGACAGCTGTATGAATTCGGTTTTGTAAATAAATGTTCCCCCCTCTGGATGACAGATGGTGTGAATCGTGGCCTTCTT